>SNQJ01S0002431.1:22742-37177 GCA_010110895.2 Picea sitchensis | reverse complement strand
AATCTGAATGAAAAGAAGACATCTCACAAAGTAGAACTTGGAGACAAGAACACCTATCCAGTCAAAGGAATTGGTCAAGCCTCCATCAAATTGGAATTAAGTAACAATGTTCATTTGAGTAATGTCTTATATGTACTCAGTTTATAAAATAATCTTGTATCTATATCTTGCTTAGAAGAAAAAGGAAATAGAATAGCCTTTGTAGATGGTGAAGTACTATCTTGGTTTAGAGACACCAACATAGAGAATGCTAGAGTTATTGGAACTCGTGAAGGAAGAATATGCAGACTACTAGAACTTAATGATGAAGATATTTTACATGATGAAGTCAATCCCAATAATCTTTGGCATAGAAGGTATGCTCATCTTAACTATCAAGAATTACCTTTCCTCAAGAAAATGGTTGAAGGAATACCAGAACTACAATCTACACGTGAAGGAATTTGCAGAGGATGTGCACTTGTAAAAATTCTAAGAAGCCATTCTCAAGTAGCGATAATAGATCTAAGGAAATCCTAGATCTAATACATTAATATGTTTGTGATCCAATGCCAGTCAAATCTCTAGGAGGTTCTCTTTATTATGTAACCTTGTAACCTTCATAGATGATTATTCAGAAAGACTTGGTTATATCTCTTGAAGACAAAGAATGAAGTTTTCAGCAAGTTTCAAGAATTCAAAGTAGAAATAGAAAACCTCACAAGAAATAAAATCAAGACTTTGAGAACAAGTAATGGAGGAGAATACACATCCAAGGAATTTGTTGCCTTTTGAAAATCAACATGGATTAGGAGGGAGCTAATCGTTCCTCATAATCCTCAACAAAATGGTGTAGCAGAAAGGAAGAATAGATCCATTGAAGAAATCATGAAGGCACTAATGAATGATGAAGGTTTATCCATGTATTTATGGGGAGAAGCAGCCATGAAAACAATATATGTTCATAACATAAGTCCCCATCACATATTGAAGGATATGACTCTAGAAGAAGCCATCTCATGAAATAAACTTAATGTAGAACACTTAAGAATCTTTGGGTGCCTTGTTTACATTCATATTCCCAAGGATAAAAGGAAGAAACTAGAACCCTCAGGAAAGAAGGGCATATTTGTTGGATAGAGTGAATCCTCCAAAGCCTACAGAATCTATATTCCAGAACAATATAAGATTGAGTTCAACAGAGACATAACCTTCAATGAGAAGATGGATTTCAAGAAACCTACATAAGAATCCATGGAAGAAGAATATGAAGAGTCTAAAGAAGAGAGCACCTGTCTTCCAGAAATTCAGAATGAAGAACCAGAACAACTTGATCATCCGATGCAACCATGCAAACATATTGAATCAGTCATTGTACCCAAAACTAGAAAATGTCCATCTTGGCTTGAAGCTACTCTACAAGAATAAAAAAGACTCAAAGCTCCAAGTGGCACTTTCAGAGAAAGAAATAAGCCCAAAAGATTCTCCAGCTATGCATCATGTATGACAAAACTTATAAATGAAGAACCCACCACATTTAAAGAAGCAGTTCAAAAGAAACAGTGGAAAGAATCCATGACAGAAGAAAAACAGTGCATCATGAAAAATGATGTATGGGAAACTGTGCCTGGACCCAAGGAAAATCAATGGTAACTTCAAAATGGGTCTACAATATCAAACATGCAGTAGATGGAAGAATGGATAAATACAAGGCACGGTTCGTGGCTAGAGGGCTCTCCCAGAAGGAGGGAGAAGATTATGAGGAAACCTTTGCTCATGTTGCCAAATATACTTCTATTATAGACATTATGTCTCGTGTTGCTTCCATGGGATGGAGTTTACATCAGATGGATGTAAATAAAACCTTTCTCAATAGATAAATTGAAGAAGAAATATGCATTGAACAACCTCAAGGTTTTGAGGTGCATCTTAGAGACACTCATGTTTGCTAATTAAAGAAAGCTTTGTATGGACTCAAGCAAGCTCCAAGAGCTTGGTATGCCAGAATTGACAGTTACTTAATAAGACTTGGTTTCTCGAATAGTCATGAAGATCCAAATCTCTACTACAAGGTTGTGAACAATGCACCTGTGATTCTACTGTTGTATGTCGACAATTTATTCTTAACATGTGCAAAGTCTCTCATCACCTAGTGTAAGAAGGAATCAACTCCTAAGATCGATATGAAGGATCTTGGTCTCATGCATTGTTACTTGGGACTAGAAGTATGGCAGAAGCATGGTGAAATATTCCTTGGACAAGGAAAGTATGTAGTGAAGATTCTTAAGAAATTTGGAACGATGGATTGCAAATACATGGCCACTCCTATGACCACATATATAAGAAAAGTAAGAGACTCAAATTATGATCCAATAGACCTGTCCCTATATTGGCAATTGATTGGGTCATTGATGCATCTAGTGAATACTAGACCATATATTTTCTTTGTTGTAAACACTTTAAGCCAGTTCCAAGTGTAACACAGACATGAGCATTGGATATCTGCAAAGCATGTTCTAAGATATATTCATAGGACGTTAAACTATGGTTTAAGATACACCTCATCCATCGATATACAACTTCATGGATTCACAAATTCAGATTGGGCAGGGAGTGAAGAAGACATAAGGAGTACTTCAGGGACGTGTTTCAGTGTGGGCTCTGCTATGATATCATGGGCTAGCAGAAAATAAAATTTTATCGCACTCAGCACAACATAAGCATAATATATCACAACATGTCAAGCATGTATCGAAGAAGTATGGATGAGGAAGATGATTTCTGGATTATTTGATTAAGTACCACATTCGACCGTAATATACTGTGACAATCGAAGTTGTATGAGGCTATTAGAACACCCAATGTTTCATGACCAGTCGAAACATATTGAGATCAAATACTACTTTATTTGTGATAAGGTCTAGGAAGGAGAAGTGAAACTCCAATATATCTCCACAGATGAGAAGGTAGAAGATATTTTGACAAAGCCTTTGTCTAGGATAAATTTTGCGTACTTAAGGGACAAGATGGGGCTTGTGGATATAACTCCCTTAGCTGAAAGGGAAGAGATGGCTCCCAAGGTTGGGAGGGAGCACTGATATGTTATTGATCCATGGGTAGTAATTTTTCAGTTTGGAAAATGGTCCAGGTTGGGAAGTTCCTTTCCAGTCCATAAAGTGGTTTAAGATTTCTGACAGATAATCATTTTCCAGTTCGGAAAATGGTCTATATTGGACAGTCATTTTCATAATGAAAATGGTATGATAGATTGTTGATGTACCATAGACAATGATTCCCCTTGTGGCCAGTGTGGGGGAAAGGTCTAGGATAGTCATTCTTCTTGGTAGTCACTCTGAGTAGTGGTCAATTAGAATGGTCTGCCTTGCCGTCCAGTCATTCTTTCGAAGTTCACAGTTGTGAGCAGTTTTGAAGAATGGTTCATTTTGGAGGTTGGTGCAAGACAATCATTTCCTTAGGAAATGGTCCGGGCAATCATTCCCTAGGTTAGAATCATTCTCTCCAAGTTTCACTATGATTAGTGTCAAAGGAATGGCCCAGTAAGGTGAATGGTCTAGGTTCAGAAATCAGGGACATACATTCGCTAGGGTAGACTCATTCTCTCTAGGTTTCACTATGATTAGTGTCGAAGGAATGGTCCAGGCTCATAAATCAAGGACAATTATTCTTTTATGCTTGGGAAGAATAGTACATATATCCCATGGCTAATGTGTTACTTTTTTAGGGCAGATGCTCTTCTAGATCTCACATATGTGAGTGGAAGAATGGCCCAGATGACTCAGTTTGTATCATGATATCGTTGATATCAGATGATATGATTATTGTAGAGACTGTAAGTCTCTAGACAATAGTTGTACGCTACTATGGTGGATGTGATCCATTGGTAGTGATTGTGTGTCAATGGTTAGTAGCAATGTGCTACTATGAGTGGTTTTGTACCACTAGATAGTAGTTGTATTCTACTATGTATAGACACATTTGCTTTCTATAGGATGGCATTGTTCTGATTTCCCTGGAGACTATCTGGTTGATAGTGATGATGGTGCTCGTGATTTAATCATGAGATAGCCCGTGTGGCTATGATAATGCTACCAGTTGAATGGTATTTTTGTGCTCAATACCATTGCCTTTAAAACCTCCTTAGCTAGGAAGGAGTGTTGATATTATGGTAGTTGTGATAGGTATTATCCTCCACATGTAAAGGTTGACGAGACTAGAATATTTTGGGAAGCAAGAGAAACCCTAAAGCTTTGGATAATAACCCTAGAAGACAAGTCAACTTAATAGAATAAATTAATATTGAGTTATGAGCCCCCAGGAAGAGAAGTCAGCCAAGTCAGTTAAGATGGAGAAGTATAAATAAAGGGAGCTAGATCTCATTTGTCACTCACTCACTCATGACTGCATAAGGACAAGAAGTCTACATGAGTGAAGGAGAACTGCAATTGTTGCAGTAGTGAATTTGTCTTGGGTTATTGGTTTGGACTTTCAACTTGGTATTTGGTTATCCTTTCTTGGTGCACTAGCCTTGGTTGGCTATTGGTATGCTACCAAAATTATTCTATCTGTCAAGGTTAAGGTGCTCAGGGGAGTGTCCTTTTGTGCCTATGGTTGGGTGACAATATTGTTATATTATCTATGGTGAAACGAGAACACCCATTTTTCTAACACTAGCCACATATGGAATTTCATAAGATTCTATAAGATCCAAACCTTATCACTAATTAAGGGTTGTGGAAGTCAAAATCCTAACCCTAGGAGACTATTAGGCTATGTTAAATACCATTTCTCTAGGAGGAAAAAGGGGCCCATTCTTTTGTATTGTACTTGTCCATAGTTGAGCAGAGCATCCAAGGAGTGGTATTTTTAGAGCATATCAGAGGAGGTAGGATATTTTGCAGCATTCATTCAGCCCATAGTGTCAAAGGAAACTGCATAGTGAGTGCCTCTTTGTTACTTTCTTTCAAAAAAGAGAGCAGAGCATAGGCCTAACCTTCTAGCAAGGTTTTCTACTATATTGGGTTTCCCAAAATGCATAACGTGTTCAATTGTATGGATGGTGTGTATATTTTTCATGTTCTTCCATTTTCATATTCAATTAATTTCATAAATTCAAGCAAAGCTAGTAATTAACTAATCCAGGATCTAGGGAAATGAATAATGAAAATATAATATTTCATAATCGTTTAAGATATGTTGGGACAAACCATTCCAATGGAATATCCATAGTAATTTAAATATCATATTGATATCATAGTAGTTTTCTTTGGAGTATTTGTGGAAAGTTGAAGGATCCAAGAATTGGATTAAGAAGAAAGTCACATAACCCTATCCATGGTAGATGACTTCATTCAAAACAACCTTCGAGATCCAACATAATAGAGATTTGTGAGGCTAGAAGAGAAATTTGTTGATATCTCTTGCAATATAGGCCTCCTCGCAAAGGCACTAGCAAGAAAGATCGAACTGTTTGGGGAGGATGGAAGCTCTAACTCAAAGACCAGATCGGAGGGGAAACCGAGAGAAAATGAAGACCCAAAAAAGGAGTCGAGGGAAGAACCCGAGAAAGAGAATCCAAGTTCCAGTGCCATTACCCCTTCACAGTCTTTATTTAAAATGGGAGTGAAAGTGGATATCAATCCATACCAATGTGAGATTGATGCATTAAAGTTGAATCACTGGTTACAACAATTAGAGGTATATTTCAGTGTTCACAATATAGATGAGGAGAAAAATATTTTGTTTTCGCAACTAAAATTAGAGGGTCATGCATTAACTTGGTGGGAAATCCACATAAAGACACCTAGACTAGAGGGTTATCTACTAGTAGCCAAGTGGGAGGATTTCAAAACCCTCATTAAGTCCCACTTATACCCTATTAAGTATGTAGAGGACCAATGGATTTGTTGGCATTACTTCAGGAAAATGAAAGGGTAGTGTGTGCAGGAGTACACCACCAAATTCGGAAAGATTGTTATCATGTTGGGTATCTCTCCCAGGAATCTGAATTTAGTCCTCAAGTATCTGGTGTTGATGTTTTTGGTAGAAGCGGGAGGTATTCACCTTCGGGACTACTTTTCTTAGAGATGAAGATGTCAAGAAGTCAAAGGAAACCATTAAACAATTCAAAGAATCCTTGGAAGAAATTAGGAGATCTCAGAAGAGAAGTCGGCCCCATAGAAAAATAGTAAAGAAGAAATATAATGCTCCAAAAGTAAATTTGGCCCCACAAGAAAAAGACAAAGAGAAAATATAATTTCCAGAATACAAGTTGGCCCTACTTGAAGTGACACCTATTCGGAAAAGACACCCACCCATTTCAGTATAAATAAAGGTGACACCTTCCTCATTTGTCACAATCACACTCACTCTGCAATCCTAGCGCAAGTTTAATGGAGAGAAATAGTTGCAATAGTCCAATGAAGAAGGAAGGAAGAAGTGTGCAAGGTGGCTAGGGTTTCCTCTTAGCCCTCGCTAGGGTTTATCTATGTTATCTTGGTGGTGCGCTGGTGGAGGCTAGATACTCTAATGCTCTGGCTAGGGTTTGTTGCAGCTATATTGTTGGGTTATCTCTTGTGAAGATAAGTACATATTGTTGGGATTCTTCTTTGTTGGTTTTCTCTAGTGGATAAAGTTTTTTCATGGTTATATTTTATTGGCAAGGATATTCTCTCTAAAGAAAAGTTTGTTTGGTTTTCTCCCCTTGTGAAGAAGGGTTTCTCAAAATAAATCTGTGTATCTTCTTGTGCTTGTTTATATTTCAGTATATGCTTATTGAATGTTAAAAGAAGATCTAAATTGTTATGGTAAATCTAATGCTAACTAATTTTATAAAAATCCAACATGGTATCAGAGCTAGTTACCTTCAAAACAATCTAATCACTAGAAGGAAGATCATGAGATTTACCACATTACTGTAATTTTCCACTGCTCAAGACCTAAACCTTGTCAAGCTCGTTGAGAAACCTATTGGAGGATGTTGAGATTAATTTTTCCCTAGATCATCTCTCCCTACTCTAGAACATCTCCTGGTGGTCTTAGATTACATGAAAGTTGAAATTTCTCATTGTAGTTACATTTGCAGTCGCCAGTTGCAGTTGCAGTTGCCAATCGCCAGTTACAGTTGCAATTGTCAGTTGGTAGTTGCACAAACCTTTGTTGGTTGTGGAGCCTGATTATATTCCTGATTCAGAGGTCTTTTACTTTCAGCCGTGTTTATACCCCATGAAGTATCTACACCCCAGAAGTATGTACACTCTTCCATGCGGGGGAGTGCAAAGGGGGGGTTATCCCCCCGGCTGGGGGGTTTGGGGGCAAGTGAGGGTTCGAGGGCGAAGCCCCCGAAGGAAAAATTGCCTTGTAAATATATATTGTAATTTAATTGTAAATTTGGACCATTCATTATAAGGTCGCAGATCTAACAGTAGAGATTATGTTAGGGTTTTTTCCCTAGAAGGCAACCCTCTTTTATGAGGGATATGTATTGCGGCTATGGTTGATGGAAAATATTGTATTCTGAGGAGGAGACTATGAGAGGAAGAAGAGGAACTTACAACAGGTTTTGTTGTAGGTTGTATCCCTTCATTTGTTGGATAATAACAAAGGAAGGACGTGGAAATTTCTATGGGTATTAGCCCACAACTTTGGGTGAACCAAATAAATCCGTGTCTCTCTTGTAATTGTGTATCTTTTGTGTTTTGTTTCCGCATTTGTTTTTATTTTATTGCTCCACGGTCCTACTTTTCTAACTGGCAGTATCGAGCGAAAGGTAACTACATGAGGAAGAAAGAGGGTTCTGATTCGAGGAAATTAGAACAATGTCCGGAGAAGATGGAAAGTTTAGGGTCAGAAATTTATGACCAAAAAATACAGTTATGGAAAGATCACGGATGGAAGATTATTTATATGAAGGATCTATTCCTACCATTGGAACAGGTAATAAAGAAACCGGCGACCATGAAGGATGAAAATGGGAAATTCTTGACAGAAAGACTCACAAGGCGATAAAATTTGAGCAGCGGTGTCGATTAGTTTCAATATTTCAAAGAAAAGAAGACGAAGGTTTGATGGATGCATTGGCCAAATTGTATAGAAAACTATAGTCCAGCAAGGTATTTCTAATGAAGAGAGATTATTTAATATGAAGAAGATGTGGGGAAGGTGGGTCTATTGCGGATCATTTAAATAATTTATCTGGTTACTAATCAACTAAAGTGCATGAAGTGGACTTTGATGAGGTTAGAACTCTTCTAATCTTGTGCTCATTGCGAGAAAAATTTGGAAACGACTTGGTCATGGTTATGTAAGTAACTCTATCTCTAGTTCAAATACTTTAAAATTTGATGATGTTGTTGTAGGTATTTATCCTTAGTGAGGAAATGCGGCCAGGAAAAAGACAGAAATTAAGAGGACAATAAAGGGTAAATGTGAACATAGAGAATAGGGGAAGACAATAGGATAGAGGAAAGGGCTCAGGAGCCATGAGAGTATAGGAAGGGCAGTCCAAATCGAACTTGGAAATATGAGTGTTGGGTGTGGGAAGAAAGGACATCGAAGAAAGAGACTTCTGAGCTCAAAGAAATAATGAGATGGGCGGCCCAGGGAGAGAAATCCCGAGGGGAAGCAAATTTAGTAGGTGATGTGTTACAAGATCTTTGATTCTTTCTATAAGATAATATTTATGAGTCTTGGGTAGTTGATTCAAGGGCTTCATTTCATGCACCCACACCCCATAGGAAACATTTTCTAGATTATGTTCAAAGGTGATTTTGGAGCGGAGTTCATTTGGGTGATGATACACCATGAAAATTGTTGGAATGAGGGGAAAGGTAAAAGAAACTTAAAAAACATGAAATGAAACCAATGGTTGTTGAAAGAGGTATACATGTTCTAGATTTAGGAAAAATTTAATTTCTTGAGGGAAGTTGGCAAGTGAAGTTTGTATATCATATTTATAGATAAGGCGTGGAAGGGTCATCAAGGATCATTGAAATTTGATAAGCGAAAGGAGAGAAGGTAGGTACATTGTATTTTATGTATTGGTATCATACCGACTCTTCTATACCTTTAGCTTCTGAGGTGGATACATCACTATGGCATCATAGAATGGGACACATGAGGTGAGAAAATTTATGCAGATCCTTCACAAAATAAATTTGCTACTGATTTAAACAAATTGATTTGGACTTACGTGAGCATTGTGTTTATGGAAAACAAAAGAGAGTTGGATTTCTCAGAGTTTTAAAAGAAAAGAAGAATGAAAAGGTTAGAGCTTGTACATACAGAATGTATAGGGACCAGCTTAGGTATCATCTCTTGGGTATCTAATTATTATGTTACTTTTATTAATGATGCAACTAGAAAAACTTAGGTTTATTACATTCGACAAAAATCTATGTTTTTGATACTTTTAAGAAATGGAAAGCTTTAGTTGAGAATGGGGAGCGGAAAAAGTTTGAAGTGTCTGAGGATAAGATAATGGAGGTGAATGTTGCATCAAAGGAGTTTGATGATTCTTGTTCATACCATAGGATTCATAGTAGAGAGAAACAGTTCAAAGAACATACAAAGAAAATGAATTATTAATGGAAAGAGGATGAACTTATGGGCGTGCAAAATTATGAGATTGCATGCCGGTTGCCCTGATTGAGATGTTGTGGAGATACTATTGTTTACCAATAAGCGAGAGGGACCTTCAAGATATCTTTGGATGGTAGAACTCGAGAGGAGGAATGGAGCGAGAAAAAGGTAAATATTTTAAAACTTTAGGTTGTGAAGCATTTGTCCATATTGATAAGAAAAATAGAACAAAACTTGAGGGGCAAAATCCAAAGTGTACCTTTATTGGATATGGTGTTAATGATTTTGGTTAACATGGGATTATGGCCAAATCATTAGGAGTGAGATGTCATATTTAATGAGAAAGGTCATGTACAAAGATGGAGTTCTTGCAGGGAAAGAAGCGGGAAAAAGAAAAACAAGAATACACAATGCTTATTAGGATGCCCCAGAAAAGAGGCAAAGGAACTACCAGAAAATCAAAATGTACAACAAGCAGCGGGGTGTGGTGCCTCAAACACACGCAAGTGTCGTTAGAATCTCTCCCGAGGGTTAAGTATACCCCTTGAGCGATCATCCTTCATTGTATTATTTATTTTGGACTGATTCTGGTGAACAGGAGAATGTTATGAAAGCCCGTCTTGAGTGCTAGACACCAAAAGAAGTGGGAGCAAGACATGAAAAAGGATTCCTTGGTAAATAACTGGACTTAGGACTTGGTTCAGTTACATGCTTGTGAGAAAAAGAGCATTGTAGAATAAATGAGTTTACAAGTTGAAGGAAAGAAGATGGAGGAGAAAAGCGGTACAAGGCTAGACTTGTTGTAAAGGGTTTTGCACAAAAGAAGGTATAGGTTTTGATGAAACATTTTCTCACATTGTTAAAGTGACTTTAGTGGGACGTATTTTAATTCTTGTGGCGATGAAGATTTGCATCTTGAAGCAGTTATATGTATAAATCTCTTTCTCCATGGGTATTTGGAGGAAGAGATTTATATCACGGCGACCACAGGGTATGAAGGTCATGAAGGAGAATTTGTGGTATCTGAGGTTGAAGAAGAACTTGTATGGCCTAAAGCAAGATCAAGGCAATGACATTTGAAGTTTGTGGGGTTTATGACTGAGCAGGGTTATAGTAGATGTCATTGATCAACTGTGTTTATTTTAAAAGCTAGAAAATAGAGCTTTATTATCTTGCTATGTGTATGTAGATGACATGCTTGATGCGGGGTCTATGTCGGAGGGAATATAAATGTGCTCAAGAATAAATTAGCCAATTCATTTTGCGATGAAGGATTTGGGTGTTACCAAAGAAAATCCTTTGCATAGAGAATTAACAAGAGACAAAACAATGCTTAAATTGAAATTAACTAGGAATTGAGTACATAGAGAAGGTGTTGGAGAGGGTTTAGAATGCAGAATGAAAAATAGATGGTACACCTTTGGCCATCCATTTCAAATTAACTTGGGAAATGTGTCCCAAGACACGGAGGAGATATAATACATGTCAGGACTACATATTCTGGTTAGCTGACAGTGTATGCAATGGTTTGTACTAGACAGGATATTGCACATGTAGTGGAGTTGTGAGCAAGTATATGAACAATCCAGGTAAAGAACATTGGAGGTAGTAAATTGGATTCTCGGTATTTGAGAGGTACTACTACTCATGCATTATGTTTTGGAGGAGTTCGGACCCCTTACTTTTCTATAGGGGTATGTTGATTTAGATATGGCGGTGATAAAGAGCGATGGGAGGAGCACCATAGGGTATGTTTTACTATAGGTGCGGAACAACGGTTGCGATTTCAAAGGCTACAAAAGGTTATTTGCACTAACAACGAGGCCAGTATGTTATAACATGGAGAGCTAGTAAAGAGATGATTTAGTTGAGAGGTTTATGGAGGAATTGGGAAAGAAAGCAGGAGTGAGAGCAGGGGAGGTTGTACTGTGTTAGTCAGAGTGCCATTCACCTTAGAAAAGAACTTCGGTACTTCCATTCAAAGACTAAGCATACTCACGGTTGAGGGGTACCACTTCATACGATGCAATGCTTGAAAGATGGACATTTGAAGTTGGAAAAGATACACACACCTTGAGAATCTATTGGAGACATGTTAACAAAGGGAATAAACATGTAGAAACTGAGTTCCTGCTCAATTTCAATTGGTCTTTAAGAATGAATATGAAAGTATTTTCGAGGTCCAAGAAGGTTGAGTCCAGCATATATACAATAGTGGTGAAGTTGTTGAGATCAGTCTCCAAATTGGAGAGAATTGTTGGTTGAGCCTAATTATCTTCACGATACAGAGGTATTTTACTTTCGACCATGTTTATACCCATGAAGTATTTACGACCCAAGTATGTACACTCTTCCATGAGTCGCAGAGAGGGTACCTACTGCCGGGGAATTAATGAGGCTATCCCCCGACTAGAAGTCACAGAGGCAAGTGGGCCCCAGTGGGGAGTTTAGTGACCCCAAAAAATCCCTTGTAAATATATATTGTAATTTCATTGTAAATGGACCGTTCATTATAAAAGATTAGCGAATCTGACAGTAGAAGATATGTTAGGGTTTTTTTTTTTTTTTTTTTTTTTTTTTTATGAGGGAAATGTATTCTTGACTATAGTTGATGGCAAATATTGTATTACGAGAGGCTGAGAGGAAGAAGAGGAACTTCACAGTGGGTTTGTTGTAGGTTGTATCCTTCATTTACTGGATAATAAAAAACAAAGGACGAAAGCAATTACCTACGAATTGGGCGTAGCCCTGCTTGGGTGAACCATAAATCTGTGTCTCTCATGTGTGTATCTGCATTTTGTTTACTCATTTGTTTTATTTTATTGCTCCACGGTCTGTTTTTTCTAAAACTTGAGATTAGAAGACAATCGAGATAGTTGCTACAAACTTATAGGTATGAACTTGTATATTGTTTTCAAGTTATATTAACTAGAAAAACATGAATTTGTTTGCAGAGGATGTACAAGAAACCTTGTCCAATAACAGCCATGTAAAGTCAAGGGGATCCAATTAGTGCATTCATAGGAACAAGTGCATCCTCCCTAGTAGTGAAGACTTTAGGTTTGATTATTTAAAAAATGCATCCTCCCTAAAAGTTAAGACTCCAAGTTTTAGTGTTTAAATTAATATGCCTCTAACTGTGTAGTTGTTATGGAATTATTGCAATCTTATGAACATCTAGTTTCATCTTGATCTATTGAAGTTATGATCTTTATGTTAACCACTTAATACTAGAGATGCACTTATTTGCAAGCCAATTTGATCTCCCCTCTAGGAGATATTCTTGTTTTTTTTTTGTTCTAAGTAGGTTATCTTGTAAATTATATGAATGTTACCATAGAGGCAGGAGAACAGTGATAACTCTGAGAGGGATCTATAGTGACGGTTTCAAAAGGAAACATATTAGATAGTCTCTAGTTTGATACATGAAGCAGTCTAATGAGACAAGGAGTTGTGTACATGAAAATATTCATTCATGTACTGAAGGAGAAGAGCATGCATTTATATGGCATTGATGAGCCATATCATGAGGAGGAGGTAGCCTTCAAGAGGTCTAGAGGATATCACATGGAGATTGGCAGTGAAAAGAAGGAGGAGATGGTGTCTTCTCCCCCTCACCCTTCAATAGTTCATAGGGATCCAGTTGAGCCTGTTGATCTTGTTGATCCAATAGATCTTGTTGATGTATTGCAGTAGGTCAGAAGAGCCTACATGGGCTCGTCATACTTTGTAGGAGGCAGAGAGACATGAAACTCCACATGGTACTTTCAGAGAGAGCAATAGACCTCAGATATTCTCAATCTATGTTGCAGCGGTGAGCCACATCATCGATTTTGAGCCTTCTTGTTATGAGGAGGCATCTAGTCAGAAGGTATGGAGAAATTCCATGATGGAGGAGTATTAGTCCATCATGAAGAATTATGTGTGGGATATTGTTCCGAGGACAGAAGGGAAATCAATGGTGACTTCCAAGTGGATCTATAAGATCAAACATGCAGTTGAAGGGAACATCGAGAAGCACAAAGTGAGATTTGTGGCTAGAGGATTCTCTCAGGTAGAGGGAATAGACTATGAGGAGACATTTTCTCTTGTTTCCTTATACACCTCCATTTGGACGATCATTTCCCTTTCTTCATCCATGGGTTGGATATTACATCAAATGGATGTGAAGACATCCTTCCTCAATGGAGAGATTGAGGAAGAGGTGTACATCAAGAAACCATATGGTTTTTTTATTCATGGGAAGGAGTCCCATGTGTGCAGGTTGAAGAAGACCCTGTATGGACTCAAGCAGGCACCTCGATCTTGGTATGCAAGGATTCATGGACACCTGATGAGTTTTCACTTCAGCAAGAGTGTTGCAGATCCCAACCTCTACTATAAAGTTGTTAATGGTGATTCCTTGATTTTGGTCCTATATGTTGATGATTTATTCCTCACTGGAGAAGAGAGCCTCATTTATAGGTGTAAATATGAGTTAGCCTCTAAGTTTGAAATGAAAGATATTGGAATGATGCACTATTTCTTGGGACTAGAGGTGTGGAAGAGAACCGATGAGATCTTCTTGATTCAGGGGAAGTATGCAATTGATATTTTGAGGAGATTTGGGATGTTGGACTATAAGTCCATGGCTACACTGATGGTGTCGAATCTGAAGAAGTTAAGTGAGTCTTCTTCTGATTTAGAATTGATTGATCCAACTATGTACATGCATCTGATTGGATCATTGGTGTATCTGATTAACACTAGACCACGTATTTTCTATGTAGTGAGTGCACTCAGCCAATGCATGAGTCATCCAAAATAGATGCATTGGGTAGCTGCGAAGCATGTGTTGAGATACTTGTGAGGAAAAGTTG
>SNQJ01S0002431.1:4526-14678 GCA_010110895.2 Picea sitchensis | reverse complement strand
CACTGTCTCTCATGGACTGAGACTGGGTACCCTCTTGAAGAAGAATGAACATAAAATGGTCCAAAATCCAACGTTTTTGTTACTCTGCCCATGAAACTCGGTGAGTTGTCTCTTCATGTAGTCTAGCATGGTCGTTCTCCAATCAAACAATCATGCATTTAAGCATTGCACTGCACAATGCATGTGTGCCCGGGAGGCCTAATGTAAGGCCACAGATCCAGTGATCTATCCAATAAGTAAAATTATCACCTTCAGTGATAGGTTGGTAATCTTGTGGATTGGCACCTGAGAACCTAATTTCTCAGTGTCGGCCTTGCAATGTAGTCCGATCAACTCAACAATGTTGTGGGGCCTAGGGGGAAATGCACACAAGTTGATTGGTTCCCCTCTCCTCGAGAGTCCAGTCAGAAATTAAATATCCTCAGTCATTGGAGTCAACAACTGCCCCTCAAGCATAAACACCTCAGCGTCGGGGTGCCAATAGTCCACCAAGGCATTCAGCAGCCTGGGTTGTGGCCTCATGAATGGACACTGGAAGAACTTCCATAAACCTCATTGTCTCAATGCGGCCATAGTTGCAGGGTCCTCATCGACCAAGATATCAATGTCTTCATGCTCCCTCTCTCTCTAGTGGACATACATCCTATCAAATGACAAGTTCATGGAGGAAGTTAGCTCTTTCATTTTCATTGTTCTACCTTTTTAAGGGTGTACGCAGGTTGTCCTGGACATAGTCGCGTATGCACATAGGTAGATTATTTTCTTCCCGCAGGTTGTCCTTGGATAGCCCGTGTACACACAGGGTCGCCCCTTTTTAGGAGTGCGCCCCCCCAAAAAAAAAACTAAAACAAATACAGAAAAGAAGTATGGAAATGCAAGAAGGGTTGATTTGTACTTACTTGGTCTGAGCAGGAGTTTGTTTCGTCCTCTGAAGCTCCCAGAATCAACTCATTTAGAAAAGGGGTCTTTTGGCTTTTTGTTTATTTCTTAATTTACAATGGTGAAAATGAGCTGGCAGCTTCTATTTATAGACTTTTTGGGCCATTTTTGCCACTTTTTTGAACTCTTTTGTCATTTTTTCTAGATTGAAAATAATTTAACGTGGTTCTTGAGTATCTCATTGGATGTTACACTACACTTCACTTTTGGTTTGGAAAACTTTTTGGGAGATGGGTCACTTTTTAAGGTCCTTTGGTAAAAAGTCGTTTTTCCAACTTTGTGCATTTAAGTTAGGATTCCACCTCCACTTTTTTCATCTCATTGTCTTTTCCACTTTTCCATAGGATCGATCCCACCGAATTGTGACACAGAACCGTCATTACTTCTTTAGAAGTGTCATAATTTGGTGGTAAAGCCTACCTCTACATGGATTCCCTAGGTAGATCCTCATTTCATTTTGGCATCCATGTCGTCGTTAATGACTTTAGGCTTAGGAGTCCTTGTTAGTCATGTCATGATTACGAGTTTGAGCCTCATACGTCTGATGTGTCATCACTCTTGGCCCCACCCTCGGGACTCCCAAAAAATGAGTCTTTATTAAGCCCTTTTCAGACTCTTTAAACATGAAAAGATTGTCGAGCGATCTTGTTGTCCTTCACGCTCACCAAACTAAAACTAGAAGGCACGTCTGTCTGACAGTAGTTTACCCCTTTTTCGGTGTGGATGGTCAACTGTACGAAAAAAGGTATACTCTAGGAACTTTGGTTTGCTAGAAGAGTATTCTCAAGTATAAGTTTAACCCTTTTTTGGGCCAGAGGGACTAAAGTTACGAAAAAGGAACCCCCATGGAGTCCATAGTTAAGCTCTTTTTAGACTCCCTAAAAATGAAAAGATCGAGGAGTGATCTTGTTCCTTCACACTCGCTAAACTGGTCCAGAATAACATCCCCTATGGAGTCCATAGTTAAGCTCTTTTCAGACTTCGTAAAATTCAAAAGATAGTCGAGTGACCTTGTTTTTTCACACTCATTAATTGGTTCAAAAAAACATCTACTTGCATGAGTTTAGCCCTTTTTKGGGCCTATATATTAAGGAGTAAAAAGGTACGCCTCAGGAGATTCATCTCGCTGGCAGAGTTGTCCTAAGTAKATTTTATACTTTTATGGGCTAAGGAGACTAAATCTAGAAAAAGGTTGTGARTCCATAGTTAAGCTCTTTTCAGACTCCTTAAAATTGAAAAGATTGTTGAGTGATATTATCTTTGTCACACTCGTTAAAATGGTTTTTAATAGAYGTCTTTTCGGTGCTAGTTTACCCCTTTTCGAACAGACTAGACTACCTTCGAAAAAGTTACCCCCGTGGAGTCTTCTTTTATGCTTTTTCAGACTCTCTAAAAATGAAAAACCACTGAGATTACCTTCTATGGGCTCATTAAAATTACATTGAAGGGGGTTATCATTCTTTCCTATTAATCGCATTTTCATCCCTGCGTCTTTGGCCTAATGCTGGCTCCATGTTGCTCTCAACTGAACCTTTGAAGCATGCCTTATATGCAAGCCTTGTAGCACTTTGCATCTGCATCTTGACACCTTGACCCATCGATGAATTTTCCTGAGTGTCCTTTCCCTGCACATGTCTCCTTGCTCTGAGCATTAGTGTGTTCCTTGCACTTGGAACTAGTATGTTTGCGACACTCATTCCTCCTTTGTAACGTAGCATTCTTTTATTCTTTTTCAAGCTCTTCAAAAATATTGAAAAAAGACAAAAAAAAAATCAAATATACCCCAAAAAGAGGATGGGAAAAGTATTTTCTTTTTATGGAAGCACAATGAGTCACCCTTGGACAAAGAACATCCTTCCATTTGTTCATCAAGATCCAGGATTTAATATGACCTTAGGAAGTTGTTCTCGCTGCATAGAGTTGTGTCCTCCTCCATTTGGTTATTCTTCCAAACACATGGAGAGTTTGTGTTGCCTCTTGCATCGTGAACTTATGTCAATGTCATGCTCCCTAAGTCTGATCATATGTTGTGTTATTGTCCAAGGGAATTTTTACCCAACCTGAGTCGTACTTTCTGCAATTTGTCTCTTGACCTCATGCTCGACCATCCCGAAAGTCCAATCAAGTCCTTGTTCGAAATCAATGAAGTTATTTCCCTGATCACCGAGATCCTTTTGTTTGTTCCCAACGAGCCGTCGAAGACCTCTGCATAGTGAATTTGTACACTCACATTACACTCCTACCCTATTTTTGAAGATCTTGAAGTTGTTGCTTGAGCTCTGAAGACATCATCACTAGTCATCAGGCATCTTTCACTTCTTGAAGATGGCTACTATACATGTATATCTTTGATTTTGATATGTAGATCCGTTGTGTATTGCTTGTGTCTACACTTTATATAGTTATATGACATGGATATGCAATGTATTTGATTGGTAGCCATGATTTATTTCATCCCGAGCATGGGTATGCCCGCCTCGAAGAGACATTTTATTATTGTTTGCAGATGGAACCTCCCGAACTTTGGTCATGGGATCACTCGCTTCGCACATTGGTGAAGATTTGTAATGTATTTCAGCCATCGGATGTTCTTCTGACCTCACACATTAGGGGGCATCTGTTATAACCCTAAATTGCACCATACACGTATAGTTGGCACTAGGACCTCTTACTTTCTATTTTTGCCAAGACATCACTAAGAAGCTCTTCTTAAAAACACTATTTTTGAATATGTACATGCCATGCAAAATTAATTTCTGTGTATGTATGTTATTTGCACCATTACTTCCCACGTACGTATGCTATCTACACCACTACAACCCGCATATACTCGCAAAAGTTGTAAAAATTAAAAAGTTGCAAGGAATTCATTGAAATTATGGGCTATTGAATAGTTTCCCAATTGTCCCACCGCCTATAGCCCGTCACCCAACCGAATAACCATCCTTTTGTCATACAAAAGGAGGTGTTGGGGTCTCATTCCAAAGATAAGCATAAGAACAGTGAAACTCTACCCATTTCACATCCCCTCCTTGCCCCAAGAATTTGCAGCCACCTTGTGAGTTTTGTCCCAGAATTCCCTATTCTTTCCTTTTTCCTCCATCATAAGCCTATTCCATTTCCTAGAGAGAGGTTGAGAGGAGAAATAAGCGTGGAAGCCTAGTTGGATCTTGGTGAAGAGGATCCTGGACCAGGTTCGAGGAGCAGTCGTCGATCTCATTGTAAGTAAACTTTGTGATATTAATAAAAGGAATACTTTTTCTATTTGAAATATGATGTGTTCAATCTTTATGTTTGACTTATGTTTTATTCTAACCTCTACCCCACTAGTTCATATATGATATGGATGTTTTTAGTTCCATGTTTGTCTGTTTGTGAATGCAGTTCATCCTTGGGAGGAGACTTATAGTCAGTGGAGAAATCGAGCACAAAAGGATCAACACCGGACGCGGAGTTAAAGGTAAAGTTACCGTATCTTTTCACTTTGTATTTCATGCATGAATGTGGGGTATATTTTGGGTAGTCTAAAAACTAGGAAACTTTTAGACGGTTAGATATGCCTACATGTTGAACCCTAGTGTAGTCCATAGGGGGGTTTTCTTGCTATAGCACCTTGGTTTTCATTGTGTCTCGGGTAGGTACATTACTCTCACTAGGTCACTCAACTCATTTGGCAACCTTTAAACCTTCCCAAGACTCTTCTACAAGCTATTTCTACCTTTTAGAATTTACTTCTAGGGACATCCATCCATACTTATCATTTTCCATCTCAATACCCCCTAGGGTCATCGAGATTCCCCCCTTGAGGTGACTACCTCACCTTAAATTGATGGGAACACCTGCCTAAGGTGAAAGTGGGTAGGTTCTATCTAAGTTGTCACCAATTGGTGGTTGGGTCGAGATTTTCCCAACCTACAACATGTGCGATAACATTTTGGTGTCATTGTCGGGGAGGATTTTGAATCCTCTTTCGAACCCTAACAACACTTTGGAAATATTCTCTCCCAAATCCTTTACCCTTAGCTTTCCTGATGACTCCACCCAAGGGACGTTCTCTTTACACCCTTGATGAGATATTCTTGAAGCTCATTTGGTGACTCCACCTTCTAAGAACCCATCTTATCCCTTTCCCTTCTTTGATGAGCCTTGAGCTCATTTGGCGACTCCATTGAGGTATTACCCTAAGTAATGGAAACATGGCTCTGTGGCGCTTTCATGAAGCATATAAATCCTTGGATCTTAGAGATATTGAAGGATATCCAAACAAGTTCCTGGTAAGCCAATTCGTTTTCCTCCCAAATTTTGATGGTAATCCATTGTCGGTCATAGTACACATTGTTGAGTTTACCAAATGCATCTACTATGTAATTGTACTACATGAATATATGTATGCCTACGGTTTCTCCTGCTATCCTTGGGAAATGAACAAAGGGACTAGATCAAGCATTCTTGCAAGACAAGAAGTATATCTTCTTTAATGATCCACATTAGAGAGTTTCTTAAACATTGGGGACCAAAAGCTCAAAGTATTGAAGATACAATTCAGGACCTGGAGGATGCTTTTTTGAGAGAAGGTTTTGACCTTGATCCTATTGAAGGCTTGAGAAAAACGATTATTCCATAGTTTTTTGAAACAACAATTGAAAGACATGAAGTTGAAAAGAGAAATGAGGAAAGTTTTGAGTGCCTCAAGGAAAGCACAAAAGAACATGAAGAATTTTGTGAACAGCTGATAGACCTTTGTCCTCACAAGGAATTTCTAGTTAAGTTCTATCAACATAGAGAAGAAGAGTATGATGTCATCCTTGAAAATTATGAGGAAAGGCCTAAACTAAAATCAACTCGAGAAGTGGCCATTGCATATTTTGGAACAATATCATTATACAACGATGTGATCGAGAAGTATGGGTACCAAGAAAAATTTCCAAATGACGACGAACCTCTCTCCATGCCCAAGGACGTCTACACAATTTTTAGATATCAAGATCAATATGGTGAATTCTCTTATCCTATTTACGAAGATTTGATTAAAGAAAAGATCCATTGAGAAAGTTACCAAGCAAAAGAAGACCTTTATGAGAAGAAGGAGACATTGATGTCCGTACTACTACCTGAAGAACAATATGTTCTTCTGCCTTGTTTTCCTCTTGCACGTGAAGTTGAAGAAACAACTAGCCTCAACGATGAAGAATTTGAAGATCCAGTTGAAGTCACCCTAGCCTCTGTTCTTCCTGCACACGAAGACAAAGAGATGTTAATTTTCAGTCTTGTTGATGGTCTTATGAAAGAACCTTTGGATACGGTTGATGAGCATATAGACACTTTCATACAGATTGGAAAACGCAGGTGGGATTTTGGTCGTCTCATCTATTATAGAGGCCCCATTTATGATATTGAGGGTATCCCTCAAGAAAAGGGGTTTGAGTTTTTGTCTTCGGAGGACTACTTTTCATGTGTATATGATTCATATGTTTGGGAGCTTGATGATGACATGATTACAGATTTATTCAGGGAATCTCAACCACTTTCGTCCTCAATTTTGGAGGAATACCAAGATGTGTCCACCTTAGAGAAATCAGAGGATCTCTCTACAAAGAGGAAGTACTTTCATATTTAGGATTTCTATAGGGATTCGAAGATAAATAGGGTGCATTTTTATCTTCCTGGACTTCAACATGTCCCTTACATCATTTTCTCTTCTTAGGGAAATCATGAGGTCTTCTTGGGACCTCTCATATCGTCTCGGTATTCACGGGGCAATGATTTTATAAATGAAGATGAAGAAGAGCCGTCCTCTACATATGGTATCCCTCTTTAGAGATGGATTTTTCATTCTTGTGGCTACACTTTCAGACGAGATGATCGACCTGATGGCTTCTCTTTCCAGCAAGATTTCCTCCATCCCACCCATCTCCATGAGTTTTATTTCATGATCGATTATATATGTTTTAATACTCATTATTATTATGTGCTTGACTTATATTTGTTGTATTACATGATTAAGTACAGGGGGAGATACTCTGATGAAGTGACCAACTAGTTGCACTGGTTGTATGACTTCACCTACCATCACCCATCACCTGATATTTAGGGCCTCAAGGCCCTAGGTAAGTAGGTAGGTCATCTTTATTTCTTTTCATTTGCATCTTGATTTCTCAAATTAGTTTAGATTCATTTAAAATTTCATTTTTATCTACTTGCATATTGATTTCATGCTTAGTTTAGAAAAATTAAAAAAAATGTCAAAATTTTTCTTTTCTAGATTAGTTTTTTATTTTGGATTTTTATCTATATGGATGAAGGTTGATAGCTCCACCCCATATGCTTTGATGCTTTTGTCTGAGTTTTGGTAGGCACGGGTCTACCGGGATATGTTGTGTTTCCCATGCACACTACGATGAGCACATGTCCCCAAGTAGGATCTAGATGTTATCCCCATTTTATGGGATAATTAAGGATATTATGTATCGATGCCCTCAAGTTGCAGATATGGAGTGTCGAGAGACTACGTGACCAGAAGTATCCACTTGCACAGATGGAAACCCTTCTCACCACCACAGAGGTCAAGATTTTCAGATGGCATCCACCACACTAGCTGGCTTCTGAGAGGCATTGGGCCTTTCTCCATTAGGTACAAGTCAGGTACTATGGTGAGTGTCATTTCAATATTTGAGGCATTTCGAGTATGTTATATCTTAAACTAATTTAGATTTCATGGCATATGCTTGGACATTATGCCTTTTTCCTTGTTTCATCTTGGTGGTTGACACTATTCCTATTAAGTGGTCTTCCTTGGGAATGGGTTTGATACTAGGAAATCCCTTAAAGATCCACAGTATCATTCCCAGCCATACTTACCACTTTCCATCACTTAAACCCCCCATTTCCTTATCTCTAGGGATTTTAGGGTGTATTGACCCAAGAAGGGGTTGTCCCTCATTCTATGGGAAGAAGGTGTTGAAGGCCCAGAGGGATTGATGTTGTATAAAAAAGGATAAAATCCTATGTATAAACCTCCTAGATGCTTCGCCCAAGGCTCCCCTAAGAAAGCAATGAAATGATTTTCTGTAAGAAAAGGGGGACCCACAAGAATACATGATAAAATTATTAGGGGGTTAGTTGGATGATAATATGTCTCATCACGAGCTGACCTATCATGATCATGGGTATCTAGCGATATGACATTACCATCATCTGACCACCAATCCAGGGTAGTGGCTCTCAAGTGCACAACTGAGAGAAAGGGGGTTTCATCACAAGCCAACCTTCTCATTTCTCCAAGGTATTTGTGAGTGAAACTATCATTATTTGTACACCATGCCAAGATAGTGGCCTCAACTCATCCTTTAAAACATGAAAGAAATAAAGAATGGCAAGAGGATGGGCTTGGAAAAATTGCATTGCAAACGAAGGTGCCACACACCCTCTACAAAGGCACCCACGAATGAAACAATGAAACCCCTTGTATGTCATGAACCCCATGCCCATTTATTATGGATCCTTAACCACTTCATACACTTCACATGGATTAGAGAGGGATCACTTGGGAAACAATCCTTGACTGAGGGAAATATCTACCCAATAGGACACCTCGTCAACCCTCCCATATCCAAGCTTGAAATAATGTCTTTGAGAACTTACTTGTTTGATTGGGTAATATTTGATGCACATGCTTAGGTGGCTCATTTATTTATTTGATTTACTCACCATGATGTTATGACTTGAGATCCTTGGGGGGCTTGCTTATTTTTCTTTGTAGCACCTAGTTGGTGGACAGTTTTGGAGGAACAATCCTAGCTTAGGCTTCCATGGGGCTTGAAGCCCACAAGTTGGATGCCAACGAACCACATGTCGGATGAGAGAGACATACCTTTGGAGGCCTAGAAGACATCGTGGATGACATGACTTATCCCTTGCATGCCAAACGTTTTGCCTAAGAGAGGAAAAATGTCACCTTTGGAGGCTTGGCGTCACCTAGAGGGGTTAGGGTTTGGTGGTGAAGACATGGTTCATTGAAACATGGATGTTTTGAGGAGAGGAAGGCCTTGACCATGAGGAGATGGACTATATGGTTGGCATGTGTCCTTTGGAGGCCTAACTATGCACCTCCAACACCAACGACTTGCTCCTAGTGTCAAAACGTCCCCTAAAGGGGTGAGGTCCTCTTGTTTTAGGGTTTCCTTTTTTGTAAAAGTGAATTTAAATATGAATTGTTTAATATTATTTGGTTTCAAGGGGTAAGATAAGGGTTTTGGACCCCTTGTCTTATGTTTTACCCTTGCTAATGTGGACAAACTATGTTAGTGACATTTTGTATAAATACAATTCATAAGATCTCATTTTAAAACATAACTCAAACACTGTGAGAAGTATTGGACTGAAATTTTCGCTATCTTTGGCTATTTTCTCTCTTTTGACCTTGTGTATGGCTATATTCTTGGTTATTGGTTGATGGAATTGATGCACTAGCCTTGGAAGGCTCTTCTTTTTCTATTGTCGTGTTTTTTCTTAGCTTTTTTCCTTGAATTGGTAAGGTTTTTTACTTTGTATTATCATTTTTGTTCAAGTCAAGGTTATTTTGCTAGAGCTAGGTGGGAAGTATAAGGGCATACACCCCCACCTTAGCCTCCATCATTTTATGCTTGAGTATTGTTGATTTAAAAAGGGTTTACTAAGAGAAGTGTAAGTGCATACACCTGCTTAGTCTAAACCCTAGCTAGGGATACTTGCCTTGAGGAGTAAGAGGATTTACACCCCCAAGGAGGTAGTACCTCTAGCTCATTATTGGCTTGAATCCATTAACCCAAAAATTAAATCCACTAGTCATTACTTGTTGCAATGGAGAAATAAATTGCTTCCTTGGTAAACATGAAATTTTCAAATTTTGAAGTTATCTCTTTGGGAAGTTGTTCCTTGAGCCTTTGGCTCTCTTGCCTCATTGAGGTGTCCCATTTCAACCATTAAATATTGTTGTTGTTACAAGATAAATTCTACAACCATTAGGGTTTCATAACAACTAACCCTTTAACCCCTAATAACTCCTAAACTGCCCCTAGGATTAACCCCTAACTTTGCCCTAACTCTCTACTAACCCTAGCACACTTGTTCAGCTAGTTAGAAGGAGTTTTCATTGGATGATTTTTATGATATAAAGCTTGGTTTTATATATCCATAAGGATGATAAATATCATTGCAATAAGCTTTTGTTTCAGC
>SNQJ01S0002430.1:247681-292844 GCA_010110895.2 Picea sitchensis | reverse complement strand
AACTCTCATAGGGTTGTCTTCTTTGCCAACATAGATTCATGCATAGTTTCTAAATGGTAATTTTCTACCCGTATCTTGTTCAACCCGACCACTTAATCCATAGGGATTGGCGAGAGCTTGGGTGTCGACATTCATCTATTTAATGTAGTCTCATATCTCTTCTATGGTTTTCTCTCACTGCTACATTAGAGTTCATAGTGTGCAGTCATAAGATGTTATGATTATGACTTGTTCTCAGGTACTAGCTGGGAAGAATGTTGAAGGTGAATCAAAGATTGAAGAACAAGATGAAGCGTAGCTTCAAGAAGAAGATATTTGTCTATTCATCAACAATGAACAACAATTTGTCAATGATGCCGATTGCTCAAAATATGTATCAGAATTGTTGAGTGAATGTGTGCCTCCTGTTCTACATCATTTGGCTGAATTCAAAGACCATCCTTATGAAGAAATTGTTGTCATAAATGATGATGAAGCTTTGAACTTAAATGAAATGGAGATGCAATATCCCACTTGGATTGAGAGTGAAAGGTGAGATAGCATAGATGTTGAAGTGACTGAAGCTAAAGTGTGCACTGAAGGTTGCAAATAAGTTCTGTCTTTTCATTGTCATAAATTTAATTTTGAAGAAAATGTTAATGAAGAAGGAAGACATTTCCATGTATGTTGTCACTAGCTGACACCTATATGACTTACTCCTACTTTGGGCTTGGAATGACTATAATTAGGTCTTGATATTGATATTGTATTTGTTTTTTAAATACCTACACAAAGGTGGCAATTGTGACGTCTTTCACTCTCTTCCCGTCGCTATTGCCACGTCCAAGACGTCTCTCTTTCTACCTCCAAGATTGTCGCTCCCATAGAAACCACGTTGTAGCTAGTAACTCCTGGACGTCGCTATTGCCACATGATGGACGTCGTTCTTGACATGTCCAAGAGTGTCGCTCCCATAGAAACCACGTCGGAGATAATACCTCATCCCGTCAGTCTTGCCACCTCTGAAATGTCTCTCTTGCCACCTTTGAAACATCTCTCTTGCCATGTTTGAAACGTCTAACTTTCCACATTTGAAACGTCTCACTTGCCATGTTTGCAACGTCGATCTTGTCACGTTTGCAATGTCTCACTTTCCACGTTTGACACATCGGTCTTGCCACGTTTTCAACATCGGTCTTGCCACGTTTTCAAAGTCTCACTTGCCATGTTTGAAACGTCGGTCTTGCCACGTTTGAAACGTCGGTCTTACAATGTCAATATGGGGCTAGAAAATCCAATTTATGATGACACGTGGTGTCATATAATGCCGCAATACATATGAAAACATGGTCGTCGAAAAAACGACGTCATGTGAAACGACGTTTGAGGGGGTCCGAGGTTTGTCGGTCTTCCGACAATAGAAAGTGGCAATTGCGTCGAACGTGCCATCGGAATTTGACCCAAATGCAGTAGTGTGGTCCAACTCCATGATGACTTAAGATCCTAAAGACGAAAAATAAATCCTAAGGCCAACTAGTAATCAAAGAGCACACCAAAATTCAAATGACCAATATGCACAGAAACGGGGTAAAGTGGTTGAAAGTGGCCTGCCTCCCTAAAGAAGGTATGTATTACCCAAGAGGGGCCTGAGACTCCCAGCTAAAGCTCAGAGGTAACAAAATCAGTTATAAGGGCCCTCATGGGCTTAACAAATAGTCGCTCAGATCCCCCGGAGAGGTAATCCTCCATAAAGGTTGTGTGTTGTTTGATCCTTATCTGACCCAAGGTACCTGCAGAATAACCCCTACAAGTAACCTATGTGGAACCTAAGTCAAAAAACTAATAAAACATTGTATAATTGATGCACAGGAAAGAAGTTGTAAGTCATGTCCACCATATGGGCAGGGTAGTAAAGCCAAAAACCTTGAAAGTATTGCCTCTCACGGAGGTAAAGGCACTAGAAAGATCCCCAAATACAAATAGATCCCCAGAAATATCTCTGATGCTAAGAAGGTATCAGGGGGATATCCCTTCAACCAACCTCACACAAACTCATGATTAACTCTGGTGTGAGTGGATCCTCTTGATATTACCAATTATACAATGGATTTCTCCACTACCTTTGTTAGACACATATGTTGATTTAATTGCCTTGGATAAGTTTACTCACAAAATCCTATTCCAAGGAACTAAATCCTAGGTTAGTTTGTGCACCCTAGAAAACAAAATCGTGACTATTCAATTTTAAATTATAGCGTTAATTTTAGTGGTCGTGATTACTCATAAAGGTAATGTAGTGAAACTCATGATGTTATGACTCTACAAGAAAAGTAAATATGAATATAATGCAAATCCCTAACTTCAATTTTCAATGAATGATATGCTTCTAAAAACAAATGCAATTTTCAATTCCAACTCTGCAATTTTGAAGTAAAAATGCAATCTTTCAATACATGCACTAAGCTAATGACAAGGACTCAAAAGACCAAAATGGCAAGCAATGCAAGATTCCTAATATTTTTGTATTTTCAATATAATAAAAATGAAAATGCAAGGACTGAAAAGCAAGTTGATATATAAAACTCTACTGTGTATAGAAAGAGATAACTCAAGCAGGATACCAAGTAGAAAAACACCCAACCCAATGTACAAGGACAATCAAAATGAAAAGGTGATGAGAAAGTCTCCACCCAAACATTCAACCAAAGATAGGTTTCCTGTCATCCAACGGACACTTCACAGTCACTACAAAGACCCAAGAAGACTCAAAAAACATCAAATCCCACCCAGCAACCATCAGACCAAGCAAACAAGCAAAGAAGGATGATGCACGTGACTGTTTAGGAAAACATAGTGTATGTACGCATATTTCAGAGGGACAACCCACATATATATGTGACTGTCAAGCCAAAAAGCACATATATGTTTCAAAAACAAGGCCAGGCAAGGGAGAAAATTGAAAAACTCGGACCCATAGTGAACAGAGGTTGTCAAGCAATGACATGACAATAAACACAATAGGAATGAGAACAATCTAAGGAGAAAAGTACTCCAAACCCTAAGAAAGAAGATTCAATCCCCAGTATGGTCGCCAATTCTGTTACGAGGAAAATCTCTCTATGGCTAGCGTAAACCCCAACAGATGGAAATGATTGCAAAAATAAACTCTCTTCTCAATTATGCTATGT
Organism: Picea sitchensis; assembly: GCA_010110895.2. NCBI lineage: Eukaryota > Viridiplantae > Streptophyta > Pinopsida > Pinales > Pinaceae > Picea > Picea sitchensis. The sequence goes on along the minus strand of SNQJ01S0002430.1, from coordinate 289,677 downwards.
AAACAAATATTCTAGCAAGATAAGATAAAAGGCCTACCTTTTCCAGACATTCGATGAATTCCACTGTTGAGCACTTGACCCAAAGCAATATACCTGCAACTAGTCCTCAACAACCAAGAAAAGCAAGAATATGGTGATAATAAATTATGTTAGGACATTCAATATCATAATCCATTAGTAAACATGACAAATATGCCCATGAAATAATAATTCAAATATTTTCAATATATCAATTGGTCGGGAAAAGATTATTTCTATTAATATATGATCAACAGAAGTGAAAATGTTACATACTTCCATGTTGGCATGGTTCGAAACTGAGAAACTAAGTTCCTTCCAGTTGGGCCTCCACCACTTCAATCCTCCACCAAAGAAAATATCATGAAAGATAAATAGTGAGGTTCTCAATCAATAAGGGAAGAGCTTGGGGGATGAACACTACATTCAGACTTAAAGGACAAAGGGATGCAAACTCAATATGAAGTAAATAAATTCTCGAGTGTAACTTTGCTCTCAAAGTTGAATTCTTTCTCCTATTTTCCATAGCTCGGAATTGAACCATTTTTAGCCTTCAAATGGAACTGAAGGGTTGAGTCGGAACGTTTCCAGTATATGGAAGGCCAAGGATCATAGATCTCCTGTCGTGACATGGAAACCCGACATCAATTCTTATTTTTTGGCACAAATCCTGATGTACGCGGGCTATATTGGTGCAACCTGTGTATACACATGTTTTATAGTAGGAAAGATGGTACATGTGGAAAAATATGTTTTTTTAGCTCTGGGATTTACAAATAGGGATGATAAGTCTGCATAGGGAAATGGAAAAATGCCTTTGTGCAAGATTGCATAGGGTGAGGCAAATCTTTCTATAATAGTAGCTATTCCATAAATATGACGTCAACATTCTCTAGAGTGATAGTCATTGAGAATGTGTTCAAATTCCTCATGGGTTAAACATCATTGTAATATAGAGTCAATACCACGATGATATAAAGTGTCGCCAATGATGAGGTATTTTTTTGCATGATGGCGAATATGACGATGATCTTCACGAGATACTTTAGGTCGAAAGCCTTGGATTTGGAGATACAAAGTGATGTCTCCATACCATGGGTCGGCATGATAATGAGGAACAATGAATCATTAGGAAGAGATTTAATGGGTATAGTTTCTTCATCAGTACGAAGAAGGTCACACATAATCTCAATGAAAACCAAGGATTTCTTTGATTTTGATTTGGGAAATTCCAGATCGAATTCTTGGAGAATAACGATCCATATTGAGTATTTTCCCCCTAGTACTTGACGTGCCAATATATGGTACATAGGGATGGAATCTGCAATGATCGAGGTTTTACGGAGAAAAATGTAATGTCAAAATCTTTGTACAACAATGACTTCTTCCAAAGTCAACTTCTCAATGTGCGAATAACGAATTTCAAGCCCCATGAGGCTCTTACTTAGGTAATAAATCACATATTCTTCGTCATCGTCTTCCTCTTGAAACAATACCACTTTTATGGTTTAAAAGAATGTGGCATGGTAAAGGATATAATCTCACCTGTAATTTTGGGGATGGAGTAATGGAGAATGAGTTAAGGTGAGTTTTAGAGAATCAAACAATTGTTGGTATTGGTCGTTCCAAATGAAAGGAATGTCTTTTTTTGTCAAACACATAAATCCTTTCGTAATTTTCGCATAATTACGGAAGAAGTGATGTAATAAGTTTTCCTTCCCTTGAAAACTTTGAAATTGGTTGAATTTTGATGGAGGTAGTAATGATAAGAGAACCCTAACCTTTAAGGGATCAACCTGAATCCCATCTTTGGATATAATGAAACCCAAGAGTCTTCCAGTTTCAACACAAAAAATTCACTTGTGCATATTCACGTGAATATTATAGTGGTGGCATCGAAGAAAAATGACTCTAATATGGTCAATATGATCCTCGCATCGAGAATAATGAGCATGTAAGTCTTCGAGGAAAGGAACCACACTATGCTTGATATCATGAAAGGTGTACGACATGGCTCATTGGAAAGTGGCACCAACATTTTTATGGAAAAAGGGTAGTGTACAATAATAAAATGTCCCCCATGGGTAGATGAATGCCATCTTTTGTTGGTCGGATGGGATTATATTGATTTGGTTATATCCATAAAAATTGTCCATAAATGAAAAGACGACACTTCCAACATAGTTATCGATGATTTGGTCGATAAAGGGACTAGGTTAATTTTCCTTGGGACAGGCCCTATAAAGGTCCCTACAATCAACACAAACTTTGATTGCCCTATTTTTTCATGACTGGAACAATGTTGGAAACCTGGTCTGTTAATGGTACAGGGTAAATAAAACCATCATTCAAGAGTTTTTGATCCTTTGCCTTAATGGTTGTAGTATTTCGGGGATGTACTGGGAAAATTTTATGTCAGACAAGTTTGACTCCAGGGTAGTTTTTTATCTCATGAACAATGATGAAAGGATCAATACTTGGCATTTATTCATAACTCCAAGAAAACAAATCACAAAATTATTTAAACAAGGTCATATAAGCTTTGATCCCTTGAGGTGAGCATTTTTGGCGAAGTTGAATTTTTCCATGATACCAAGTTTCACCGATATGTTCATGGAAATGGTAACTTTAATGTTCCCTCAATTCCCTTCATACATAGTGTCTTGTGTAAGAATGGTATATTGAGGGTTTAAGAAAATATGAGGTGGAACAATGGATTTAATTTTGTTCTCTACCATATCCATATGTGGAAGGAAAGACAATCTATGATAATAAGATTCCTAGGGTGACTCTTCTATGCTCAAAATATCCATTATGGACTAATCTAATGGGAAAGTACATATGATATAATCAAAAGAGGAAAGAGAGGAGTGTAGCTAGGATGTTAGAGAGTATGGATCTATTTCCAAGAGATGTTGGTCATTAGAATCTGGGATGTAAGAGGTATATTGAATCGCGTGATATGTAACCTATGTTGGACTAAGTGGCATGGTGTCACATATTGGTTCAATTTATAATGGGATAGATACTACCTAAGGATAAAATGATTCAGGGAATTGTTGTACCATATCCCAAAGCATTTTTATCTTGGAAACCTAATGTCAAGGATTAGGGGCAAGCAAGGGGAAAAATACCATGAGTGAGGAATACTTGAGGAGACCTACCCCCACACTCTCATACTCAATATTTAAATGTCCCAGGTGAGGGATATTATTAGTTGAGTAGTTCTGGATATCGAGTATGCAATAACTAATTTGGTAAATGGTCACAATGTTCCCTTGGTGGGGAAACTGAAAGAGGATAAATACTGAATATGTGACATTATTCATCGCATAAAACCAACTACGACCAAGGAACTAGTTATAATCCATGGGTGCATCAACCACTTCTACATCAAGAGAANATTCCATAAGGTTGGAAGCCACATCCATCAAGTTATTTGAGGGTAGTGGGAGATTGGTTTATTTAAGGAGAACTAATGGCCCTCCAACATGATAAAGACATGACACAAGTTCAAGCTCCTCCGTCCAAAATAGTACGATGGATATTCTTCCCACGAATCATGGTGTGAATTTTGAACTCAAGGTGGTAGGATATCCTTGGTTTGAAATATTCTAGGTTAAACATGATAATATTAAATTCCTATGCATCCACAGTTACAATAACTAACAACATGGTTCTTCTTTAACTAGGAAAATTTTGTAGAAATTTGAGTGTCGACATAGCGGAAGGTGCTTGTGCCAAATATTCAAAAATGTTGTATTTTTGGGAAACACAGGCACTTGGATTAAATATTGATTTTCAAATCGTGTTCTTAGGTGGACGCAAAAATGAGTCAGAAATAGTCATCTCTATTTGAAGAGGGCCGGAAAGTGGAGGAGTAGTGGAAGTGGAAGTGGAAGGCTTGTCTGTAGCACCTCCATTGGCATTGTTTTCTAGAGGGGTGTCATATCTCTTGTCTCTATTTGTTATACTAACCGCCTCATTACACATAAAGACATGGGTTCTTGTGGAAGCATCCCCATGGTGAAGATGACCTGTGTTGCCCCCTTTTAAAGGTGAGGGATTTTGGGCAACCATTTGTTGTTGCTGAGGCACGAAAGGGTCAGTTAATACTGCGGGTGTGGAGGTTCCCTTCAAAATATTTGTGACTTCCTCACGATGGGGAAAATATTTTGTGTAATGGTCATCTCTTCCAATCATGAAGGGAAACTTCACCTTCCTTTTTGGCTTGGTTTCAAAAATTGTTTAATGTTTTGTACTCTCCTATTGGTTACAATATTTTTTGGATTTACCCTTATTTTTCTTCTTGCCTCCAGGTTACTGAGACAAAGAGGATTGAATCGCATTCACCTTGGAGGTTTTTGTAGGAGAGGGAGTGGATTTGGTGTTGGTACTAGTCTATGATGAGGCTGAGGTGGAGGATGGCTAGCCTTGTTGTCCATTCGAATAGGTTTTAGACTGTCATTTTATGGAACCCTTCATGCCATCAACATGGGTTTTACGGGATGGTCTCAAAGGATCGTTCGATAGTCAAGGATCATGAATAATCAGATCATAAAGTGTGTCGTATTGGGAATATACCAAGTCCAAATATTGAGCACGACTGTTTGCTTTCTCCTCTGTCAAAATACCTCCCATGGTGACATCTATAGAAATGGGTGGTAAGAGTGACTTAGTGAACCAATCTGCCAAGACTTGGTCGAGAATTGCATCTTTAATCAATACTCATTGTGTCCTCCATTCATGAATGTGATCAGATATATGGGAGGAGGTGGATTTCCTAAGCGAGGTTAAAAGGTCGGTACTGATCTCATATCATATTGGTAGTTGGAAATGAGTTAAAATTTCCATAGTGAGGGAATTAAAGTCAGCAAAGGCGTTTTTTGGCATCTTGATATACCATTTTTCTGTTGAACCCAAGGGAGTTCTATGGAAAAGTATTAATCAAATGGAATCATCCATCAAGGAGTTGGAATAACAATAAATATGGACAATCATTACATGATTGTTTGTATCTTCTATAGACTTCATGTCAAACTTCAGAATATCAAAGGGTAGTTTGGTAGGAATCGGTGGCCAGAACGAGGCGTGTTGTATGGGAGAGTTAATCAAATTCAACAAATCCAATATATCTAATGTAGACAAAAAGGGAATTTGTTGGTTGGTTTGAGAACAATGGTAGTATTTATGTGACATAGGGATACCAGTAGGACCATATAATAGTTTTGATGGCATTGTAAAACCTGATGGTCCTCCCATATATTGTTGTTGAGAGGGTTGGGAAGTAGAAAACATTGGGTTCATAGGTTGAGAAGAAAAATATCCTTGCAGGGAGATTCCCATCATATTAGGTTGACCCCATGGAGTGTTTTCAACTCCCCAATACAATAGGCCAGTATAAAGGCCTCTAGGGCCTTCCTGAATGGTCTCCCTCCAGGCTTGAGGTTAATTTCCAGTAAGGGATTTCCCTGGTTGGTTTCCAGTAATGGATTTCCCTGGATGGTTTCCAATAATAGAATTCCCCCAAACTAGATGTTTCCCCCAAGATGGTTGTTTCCCTCAAGATGGTTGTTTCCCCCATGTTCAATATTTCCTTGTAGCTGAGGGTTTCCCCCCAGTTGTAATTTCCCTCCCAGTGAGAGGTATGTAAGAACTTCCCATTTGAACAACTTGTGTAGGATGAACAATTTGTGTGACTTTCATTATGTTACCGACTTGACCGGAAGGGGGAAAAAACAAGCTAATTGTCGTAGGCCCAAGGAAACAACAATTTGGGCCACTTTAATAGAAGTAAATTGTATATAAAGTCCAAGTAAAGTGTTGGGTGTGAACATATATGCAACTCTAGTCGTGGGAGAAAGAGTTTTTCTTATAAGTTGTTGTGATGGGGTAATCTGGGTTAACGATGTTCCCCACAAAGGAGAAATGCTAGTAGTAGTGATTTGTGATAAAGAAACTATTTCAAGTTCAAGTGGGGGTATTACCACACTCTCTGTATAGCCAGGTTGTGTTGTGATACAGGAGCATCACTAACAAAACACAAGCAAAAGACAATTGGGTGCACTACCCTGTGTTTTGAAATATTTTGAATTTCAAAGTTGGCGTATTAATGTAATATCTAACACAGATTTTGATTTATGAAAATACTTAATGATTGGAGTATGAGCCATTGCATATGATTGATGAGGGAATGCATTTTTATTTAATGTGAAGGAGGGCAGTACAGATATCGAGCATTCGCTCTTATCTGTCTTACTCAAATATTTATTGTAATAAATGTTAGGTATTTGAAAGATTTTATTTCGATAGGATAACATAGAGTAGTTGGAGGGAAGAGCTGAAAGATACCCCTTGTATAAATATTTGTATTATTTTCGAGAAGAGGCTGCTAAATCTAGTGTGTAGATCACCATTATAGAAAAGAGGCAAGAGCTACAGAGAAGTAGTATATGTATGAATGTGATTTTCAGTTGAATGAATATAACAAAGGAACATTGTCCCAAATGTATGTTGTCGTTGCATCTATCTGAATGAGTGAATGATATATTTTCTATTTTATTCCATGTTATTTATTTTTATTGTATCTATGCATGTATTTACATGGTTCAATGCATGATTCATTGTGAAGAGTGAATAGGTTTCAATTGTTTCTCTTCTACGAGCGAGTGCAAGGAGTGCGTTGACAAAGTTTGTTTCGAATCGAATCTCATAAGAGATAGCGTGAACTTACATATGTAAGGAGTGCATAGACGTCCGCAAGGAGTGCACAATAGAGTTCCAGACTCAGAAGCTCAAGAGTAGTAGTATGACCTAGTCGCAGAGAAGAAGCTAGAGAACAGTCACAAAGAGTCAAAAATCATCCAAAGAGAAGATGAGTGTGGAAGAGAATCTGTTGCAAGGCGCGCATATGTTGAGATTTCGAATAAGTATTGAAGAGAATTTTCTAAAGAAAAAGAGAAGGTTGAAGAAGTTAAGCTCATAAGGGAGAGGAGAGGAAAATCTTCGAGGAGAATCCTTGAGGTTTTCATCAAAATCTGTGAACAAGATTTGTTCCAGAGGGAGGTGAATAATTCCATACCTTCATATCCAGGAGAACTACGTAGAGGGTTGGTCATAAAGTGTTTTAACACTTCGTGGTTCAGGAATTCTGGAGGTGTTTCAAGTGAAAATTCACGAACTTGCGGAGTCGCGAAGTAATCACAACCATTAGTTGTGTAGGAGACACACAACATAAATTCGGAATTTTGGAGAAGAGAGCTTCGGGAAGAGTTGAAGGTAGAGCTCACGGTAGTTTCTAATCCTGAATTCGCAAAGGATTGGCCCACGATCATAGCCTGTGGTCACCTAAGTGGACAGTTTAGTGCAGAGTTACTACTTGCAAAATCAAGTGTTGCTTGTCGAAGGGTAAAGGCACGGATGGTTAGACCCTGTGGGTGACACAAAAGGGACCTATGTGTGTGTGTGTTGAGCATTCGGGGTCTGTTGGAGGCTAGAAGAGTCAATTCGACTTGAGAGTTTGAAGATCCAAGACCGGGAGGTCGTGTATCCCTAATGAGGGAAGGGGGTATGTGCCATGTTGTATCCATGCCAGAATATATCCTACTAAACATATTGGGTGGCAAGTGGTAAGAGGAAAAATAATTAATATACCTTCTGGATGGAATTTGAACAAGTAGTGGATTAAAAGGACTAGTAAAAGGGGGATTTCTAGGAGGGACATATCCTTCCTCGATGATTTATACCACCCCTTCGAGATGATCACTTGGGGGAGCTACGCTATGAATTTCATAAGAAATCTCTTCGTTGATAGTTCCTTCATTGGAAGGGTTGTGTGGAGGCTCGGGTCCTTTAGGATCCAACCCTTGCATTCTATGATATCTTCAGAGACCTGGGTCTACCACTTTTAAAGTCTAATAGAAATAATAATCCCTAAGGAAAACTATGAATTTCAAAAGAACACACCCCTAAGAAATCTAAAGGTAATAAACCAAGAAAAAAATAGGTGAAAGCATCTTCCGAAGATGGGATATCAAGTCATCGACGAAGATATGAGAAACCATTACAATAATCCTCACACAACAATCCCCCAAGGTGAAAGTAAGATCCCACTAGAAAATACCATGTTGGTTCGTTGAAGTGGAGATTGAACGTTTGCCGCAGGTACCACAAGGAACCTTCCTTGCATAAGGAAACCCCCTTGTAGTCACCTATTTGGAATCCTAGAAGAGGTTACTATGTTTACCAATTTACAACGAATGGTCAGGGGGGTCCAGTCGATATTCAATACTAGAAAATGGGTATAGGAATTTTATACACAAATCCTTGGCCCAAAAACTAATAAGAAGTGGTATCCCCTCGAGGAATTTCCACTCTTTAAAGCCCCAAATTTGCAATAGTACCAATAGGCCAACAAAAGAGGGGAAATCTCAACCGATCTCTTTACTTGACCTCATGTTTGACTCTTGTGTAAGAGGATATTTTCTGACTAACATTAATTGCTACTACTGGATTTTCTCTCTCTCTAGTATTCTATAGTCTCGTTTAATAGCCTTGGATAATTTACTCACTTCACCTTAATCCAAAGGCACTATCCTTACACTATTGTTGGTCTCCTATAAAACAAAATATCTCTAATTCATCTTATTTAGCATGTTGGTTGATTTTTAATGGTTGTTCCTTACTCAAAAGGGTGCATGAATGTGAAACTTATGATGTTATAACTCTACTCCCAAACCATGCATAAAGAATGAGATGAAAATATCTTGTTTCAATGAATTCTATATGGGGAAAGGAGAGGACCTCTTTTTCTTCTTAATGAAAATAAATTCCCGATACAATCCAACTTTCACTTTTCCTTTATCAAATGGAAAACATTAAAATGCCAAACTATGAAATTAACAACTGTGAAATCTCAAACAAAGACAAGATGTTTACAATGTGTACAAAAACACACCACCTATGAAAGTAGGATGCAAAACTTTTGTTTTCTTCTTTTAAAATTACATGAAAAACTCAAAAGAGAACTTTCTTTTACTTTCTCTTTCAATCATAATGAAATAACTCAATGACACTTGCAAATGATCCCAAAGATAAAGAAGATGAATAAAACAAGTAGTCAAGGAATAAAAGATTCAATCACAAGAATTCAACACTTGTTCAAACAAGAACCAAAAACACAAAGTAAAGGGAAAAACACTTTTTGAAACCCCAAAAAACAAGAAGCAAAAATAAATATCAATGCAAAGTTGCAGCAAGTCCAAAGATCTCATGAGTACACTCAAGGGATCAAAATTTTTCCCAAGAGGAGAAAAGCAAGAGACTAAAAAACAAGGCTTAATGCAACATAATCAGCCTCAAGGTAACATAAGTTTGAATACATACAACTGATAAGGATTAAGTTACTGAAGACATAGACTCGAACAAAGGATCAATTTAACCTAGGGAATTCATGTACATTTCACAATTTGAAGGAATTACAAACTCAAAAGAGGCAACACAACATATGATAATCACTAAAATTCAATAAATCAATCATAGAGGATTCTAATGTACAAGTTTGAAACAAATCACTTACATAAACGAGGAAAAATAACCTCCAAATTTACTTAGAACAAGGATGATCGCCCTTGTAATACTATAGATGAGGAGATGAAAAATGGATTATCTCTCCCCAAGACACTGTGTGGGGGTGATGAACATGGTATTATTTCCATGTATGCCCTTATGGGGGAGGGATGAAGTCTTGAAAGTGGTGAGAAAGACAAATATTTTCCCAGATCTGAGATAAGTTCAAGTGTTTGACTTAGTAGGATTTATAGTGATGATGAAGGAGGGAAAAAAAAATAGGATCCATACTATAAAGAAGGATTAAGTAACAAATATGACTCAAAAGGCTAGGAAACACTATGGAATAATCCAGATGATCGCTCCCCAATTTGGTCACCAATTTTTGTTCTGGAATTTTTTCCCCTGGAGACATGTGAAACCCCCATTGGAACAAGACCCTTTTAATCCAAAACAGAGTGAAACAAATGGTTTACTACTTCCCCCATAGATATACTCTCTATTCCAACAATAATAATGAGAAGAGAAGGATACAAGTCTTATCTCTTTTCCGTTAGTTTTCCTCATTGCTCCAGCCCTTGATCTTGATGTCCAATATCCAAGAGAAGTCCTGCAAAGAACAAAGAAATACCTCCTTCTTCTATGATATATTTTCAATTAGAACATATATATCTAGGATGAATTAGACAACAATATACATGCATATGATTAACAACACAATCATGAGGGGAATAGGCCAAGTTATATATTAATGGAAATAAATCGATAGTGAAGAACTAATAATCCCAATGATGATATTACAACGGCTCCTCCAACCTCCCCTTTTCATCCCCTTGAATGTCACAAAAGAATAAGTATGGTACTCTAAGTTCTCCCCCCCTTCACTCAAGGATGGCCTCTATTATATAGCCATTGAGGCATCACAACCATAGGATTATTTTGAGGAAAGGATGTGATCAAATTAGGATTTGGATGAACAAACAAGATTGACCTTGCCTTGAATAGAGGTATCTCAAACCAATCCCTTAACCAACTGAAATCTTCCAGATAAAATGTCACAAAACAAGCCATGATGGTTGCAACAACTTCATCACCCCCTCATAATTGATCATAGGGTGAGACTACCACTCCCTCTAAGTGTCTTGAGGAGTGATAATAGATGTTTATCCTTCCTTGTATATGGGTAGGGGGGTGATTAAGCTCAAACAAAAGAAGAAACGCAAGGGAAAAGGTTGTATTTCGACCTCCAAGTGATATATTTCCTCTTCAACATGTCTAGGGATTATGACATACACTTCCTTCTAGTGATGAAATTGCGACACTTGGTATTGAGACACTTAGGTGTGTAACAAGTGTGTCACTTTGGGGTGGCTTGGTTCTTTCTGCGAAGAATAAATATGGAACCTTAAGGTTGTGTATTGATTTCAGACAGTTGAATAAGCTCACAATAGATAACAAATGTCCCTAGTCAAGGATTGATGATCTATTCGATCAGTTGAAAGGTGAAAGAATATTTTCCAAGATCGAATTGAGATTAAGTTATCACCAATGAGGATAAAGTAAACAGATATTAGAAAAACATCATGCAAAACAAGATACGAGAATAATTAATTTATGGTAGTGCCATTTGGGCTATCAAATGAACCAACAATTTTCATGTTCCTAATGAATGGAGTGTTCAAGGATTACCTTGACAAAATTGTAATTGTGTTCCTGGATGATATACTCATCTACTCAAAAATAGAAAAGGAACATGAGAAACATTTAAGATTCATGTTTCAATTTTTGAGAGAGAATAAATTGTACGTCAAGTAAGTGCATTTTCTATCAAAAGAAGATTCATTATTTGGGTCATATTATTTCAACATATAAGATAACAATTGATCCTAAGAAGATAGAGGCCATTAAAGGATGGACAGTGACAATAAATCTTACATAGTTAAGATCATTCATGGGTATTGTAAGGTATTACCAAATACTTATAAAAGGATTTTCCAATATTGTAAACCCCATTACTTATTTGCAAAAGAAGGGAGTGAAATTTAAATGGAGTTTTGAGTGTGAAGAGATATTTTAACAGCTGAAAGACATTTTGACAAGTGTGACAATATTAAATATTACATATTCTAGGTTCAATCCCCAGTATGGTTGCCAGTTTTGTTACATAAATCTAATTCCTATGCCTCTAGGTCACATGCAACAATAAAGCAGTTCCTTAAAAGAATTTTCTGGAAATTTAATTAAGCAGTTAATTGAAAGTGACTACCTACAATAACTAACTTTTGGAAGAAAGGAAAGAGAACATACCCAAACCTATCATTTGAAGTCAATTCTGCTTGAGGGATTCCGCTCCATAACTCCTTCACCACGATCCTGTGAAATTCCTCCAAACAGAGATATATGTAATTGCGAAGAAGTAGTTATCCAATAACTAACTAAATATAATCAATTCACTTTTTATGTTAGATTCAAAATGAAGTACAAATAATCTCATCAAAACCATGAATTAACAAAGTAAAGTCATCGAGAATGAGATTTGTTTTTTTGATAATAAAAAAATGGGTTAGTTACAACCTATAATCACCACGGCATGATCCCAAAGCTAGGATCCAAGTTCCTCCACCCAAGGCCTGAGATGACAAGTACTACCTCTGAAGTTCTAGTTTTCAACGGGTCAAAGGAAGAAATGGAATTCTTCCTGATGAGATAAAGCGAAACACAAATCCTGAAAAAAAGGGTTTTCATGGTGGGGGAAGACAATGTCATAAATATAGGGAAACATGGGCTTGCAGGGCTATAAGGAAACTACTAGCATAAGGCTGCATGTTTTTTATATGTTTTTCCTCCATACCAAGGCTCTTTTTTTAACTCCCTTTTGACAATTGTAGTTATGAATGGACTACAAGAGGTCAATAGGGAACCCATCGAGTCTTCCTGAAATGTCAAGATTTATTATTTTTTTGAGCCAATTAAACATGAAACCAGGTTGATAACTAGCAAGGCATGTATGTACGCGAGCTTCTTTAAGTATAGTCGCATACATCTAGAAAAATGGGATTTTTTAATATGTTTTAGGGAGGAAAAGGGTGATTCATCTCCTGCAAACATGGAAAGGGATGTAAGTGAGGCCAATGAGTCATCATGAGCATAGGAAGTGACAAATGACACTATAATAGGTGTTCAATGATGTGTGCAAGGAAGGGGTCGATGGAGTCCTCACTCCAACAGATCATGTGGTGTGCTATGAGTCCCAAAAAATGAAAGAGCATGATATGAATTATACTACGGATGACTTGGAATTAGAAACCATTGTTCATGCACTAAATATGTGGAGAAATTACCTTATCGAGAGAAGATTTCAGATAAGGAAATACCACTATTGTCTGAAACATTTTTTTGGACAACCCATATTAAATTCTAGACAAACTAGATGGGTCAAATTTCTTATTGAATATAACATTGAAATTAAACATATCAAAGGAAAATAAACTCGATGCACTCATTAGAAGAGAACATGAAATGCATATTGCAGCTATTAATAGTATTGTAGAAGCGAAAATTTCAGATCAACGCTATTTGCAAATAAAATAAACATTCTAGCAAGGAAATTTATAACAAAAATTTTAATTTCATGAGCTACAAGAGGGTGGAATTCTCATGTATAGAAGCAAAGTGTATGTGCCAAATTCTAGAGAGATAAAAAATATGGTGCTAAGAGAAGTGCACAATGTGCCATATGTTGGGCACCTAGGATATCATAAATCAATTGCAATTGTAAGAAGCCAACACTTTTGGCTAGGAATGAAGAAGGAAGTGGCTAATTATATAGCTAGGTGTCTAGAGTGACAAAAAGTGAAGAATGAACATAGACATCTGACTGGACTTTTACAATCATTTCGCATTCCAGAATGGAATTTGGAAGTTCCTATAGTTGATTTTATTACTATTCCACTCGAAACAGTGAAGCAACATGATTCAATCATGGTGGTGGTAGATAAATTGACCAAGGATGCACATTTTATTCCAGTAAAGACCACACACAAGGTAGAAAATATTGCAGAGATATACATGAAAGAAGTTTCCAGGCTACATGGGGTGACTAAGGTAATCGTTTTAGATAGAGATCCAAAGTTTACATCCAATTTTTAGAAATATTTGTTCAAGGTTTTTGAGACAAATTTAAATATCAGTACAACATATCACCTAGAATCAAATGGAAAAATCCCTTATGAGGTATAAAAAAATTTGAAATTTCGTGGAGGACGATAGCTTAAAAAATTAGATTTTAATTTTGATGGAAGTTGAGCACTTGTTCTATAAATAGATATGCACTTCCTATCATTTGAATCACAACTTGAGGGATAAATCCCTTAGGAGGTATGAAATTTTTTGAAATTTCTTGGAGCATTTTGTCTTGAAATGGTGTTTTACATGGAGGAATAAGGAATTATAATTTTGTGGATGTTTCTCTTGTTGATGGTGGATTATTCATGAACTAGGGTTTGTTCATGCTAATGAACCTTGCTAGTAAGTGATTTATTTGAATGCATGTGATGTTTATTGGTAAATTTTGGTGAAATTATCTATTAGAATGATACTAATTGCATGTTGTTATTTTTACTAAAACAATCTTGAAACCCTAATAAAGGATTAAGAGTGGTTGTCCCCTTCCGTCGTTTTTTTCACCTTTTTAAATTGAAGCATTCAATATTTTCCTTAAGGGTTAGGAGTGGCTATCCCATTAGGGTTTATCTTTCCTAGGGTTTGGTTCTAGGTGTTAGGATTGGCTATCCCCCTAGGGTTTAAAACCTAGTTCTCCTAATCTTGTGCTAGAATATCTTGAAGAAAAAGGACGACACATGGGGTCTATGAGGGGATAGACTCTATGGTTTTCCCTCTCTTGTTAGGTTGAACTAGGATTATGAAGAGAAAATCCTAAGATAAAACATCAAGTATTATTTTTCCCTTGGCCTTAATTGAAGTGCTACATTGACTCCATTTCCTAATGAAAGGACACATACCTTCTGACCTCATTTTTCCTGCACTTCACTCTCCACATTGAACATGCTTTCCCCAAGTCCTAGAAATATTAATCCAAGGAAACCTCCTTGATCCGGAGGAGACCTAGATTGAAGTGAAATAATATTGGTGAGGTGACAATGGCCTTCCCTCTCAATTATGCATTATTGCACTTGAGATACTTTGTCTTAATAAGTGAAAGTTCGTCTGATAACACCCCAATAGACACATAGGGGATTTGATATTTTGATTGCGACATATTTAAAATAGTCTTGATAATATATTTTTTTCCCACCACATTCAAATCTATTCATTAATGTTGCAATCTATGCTACCTTTCAATTTTAATGCAGAGGATCTACCACATAATCTTTTTAAACTAGAAAAATATTTTTCCTACCTTCAAATCTATTTCCCATGTTCAAATTAAATGTTGTAAGTAGGCTCCCATATCCCATTAAAAGAATCTATAACATTCAAATAAAGTATTATTTGTCTTCAAAATATCAATTAATTAGATAAGTAAAATAAATTCGACTTATAAGACTTCTAACACCTATCAGGCATTCAAAAGTATTCAAGACTTTTGCATTGTGAGAGCTCCCTCCACTCAATTTTATAGAACTTTCAGTAAATATACCATATAGGAATATTAAACGCTTGTCATTTCAATTTTTTGTTATACTTTCACTTGAGATATCTTCCATTATTATTATTATGAAAGTCAACCAGGTAGAGACAATGTTGACTTGTGCTACCTTTGAATGAAATGTCTAACCATCCCCACTTTTTGTATAGCCTAGAGTCTGCAATACCTTTTATAGGTCCATTCATAATAGTTCAAATGAATATTATTTAGTAGGCCTTCTTTTAGTAGGCCTTCTGTAGTCGCTTGTATCCATTTCCTTTAAATGTAGATTCGCTTGGACCAATGTTTGAAAATAAAGAACCCTTAGTTCATTCATGCCTTAATTCACATCCTAGCTCAAATAAATTTTGTAATTTTGAAAATGACATTGGATAGTGTTAAGCTTCAAACTTCTCTATCCTTCCAAAGAATATGTCACTAAATTAAAGATAAACTCTACTCAAAGTTTGACTATTTTTTCCATGTGCCTAAGTTAGGCTTTAGATCCAGACTCGAATATTTTTTACATAGAAGGTTAATGCCACATGGAATTCAATTGATTTGTCCATCTCAAAGTATCTTATACTCTTTTTCCACCTCGTTGACGTGCTTTGTTAAAATGGGTGTCATGAAAGACTAGGTATATGGCTCTTAAAAGAGAATCGAAAACTAAAGAAAAAAGTACATCTATGGAGGGTGAACCTAAGGAACCTAAGAGGCTAGGGATTAGTTTACACAAACACCTATAGTTATGTAGTATTGATGAACATCTCAGAATGAGGTCGTCTATTTCAAATGTATATAGAGGAGTCATGTCCCTTCGTACCAGCTAACCCAACAGATGAAGAAGAAAATAGTGTAAATTTATACTTTAACCTTCGAAGATCCCTAGATTTCATATTATGGTTGTTAGGCATGCCCTTTTTCTATATGCAAAAATGATAATTAGTTATAATTACAAAAAATTAAGGAATTAACATGTAGACAAGACCATCATATTATTTCTTTCCAATGGAATAATTTACTAAAAATGTGTCGATTTCATTCCTCGAAGTATTATGAATTAAAGTGTCCCCCGTGTTTCTTATTTTTATTTTAATATGGCATGTTGTATAGGTAGAGATTAATCCCCTAAATACCTTCTTGTATTTATTTGTATCAAAAACTAATCATGGATGGAAAATCTAGGGCATTTATCATTCCAAACTGTCCATTAATGATTTCCATGATTTCAAGGAAAGAAATCAATAAGAAATAGTTTGGTGCTTAACGTTTTATTTGTCACCATGCATATTACTTATTTACTTTGAAAATAGGTGAAATATTGAAAGACCAAATGAGTGATGTTTCCAACTTTCTTATTCATAATTCCACCCTTTTCCAAGTAGAAATCATTTGGAGTTTTCATAGTGATAAAGGTTTTCCATGATTGTAACATCCCACTCTTGCAAGAACATGTTATTGAATTATTATTTGAGGACACTCGCGTGCGTGTGATCTGGTTATAATATATGGTTATCTATTTCACTTGTGGATTCTTATGGTGATATTGATGGATTATGATTTATGGGTTTGATATCTATGTATTGACATATATTATTGGCGAGTTTCCCTTGAGTGTGCAGAATGCTTAATAGATTGAGGATGTCGATGGCATCGATGGACCTCCTTGGACTTTAGATTGAGTGATCAAAAAAGGATCCAGAGAAGACCAAGGATAGATCTAAACTCGCAGAAGCAACTCACGATACCCAGAATGGCCTCAATAGACAGAGAAAGGGAAAAACTTAAAAGTTATCAAAACTCACCGAAAATAATGTCATCGCGAAGAGCGCGTCTCAAGATTTCCAATGCCGCAAATGGATTGTCAAATAGAGTTATGGATCGAAATATATTTACGGTCAAAGTTTGGTCAACCTATCCCAATCAATAGGGGAATGAGTCAACATCCGTACTACTGACGTCAACATCCGTACAACATACGTGGAATGTGCAGGAGGTGACAAGTGTCATGTTGATGTTAGCATGGTGATGTGGCAACACCAGAGGTTGCCACATCTCACTCATATTTGGCATTTCTGGGTCATTTCGTGGACCAGTAAAATTGTGCCACGTGGTAGTATGTATAGTGACGTGGGGGTTGACATGGCATGATGAGTTGGAAGACTATACGTTGACGTCGCAGGGTGATTATAAAATGGTTTATGTAGCCCAATGGTTGGCTTCCATGTGGCAGTGGGAAAATGCCCAACGACAACCCGTGATCAAAATTTAAAAAAAATAATAAGATTTGGCAGGTCCCCTCAATATATGGAAACTGAGCAACATCTAGAAGCCTCACCAAAGTTACCACAATAGAATTATGTCAAATACATATACATATACATATACATATACATATACATATACACATACATACATACATACATACATACATACATACATATATATATATATATATATATTAAAACGGTCCAGCCAAAAGGGGAGGCCTGCGGGCTCGAACCTGGAACCTCCCCCCTTTATACATGCCTTAATATATGCTCTGTAAACAATAGGCCAACAATATCACATTGGTTGTAACACTGGTTTATTTATTTAAAACATGAATCCACCCAGTGTTGGAGAAGGGCACGTGTGAGTACGGACTGACACAGTTTTCAAGATAAAGTATTCAACATTTATTGGAGGTTATAGGGCAAGAAAAATGAGACAGAGTTTCTCTTGGGCTTGGGAGTGCCAGAGTCATATTGAGGCGTGGAGACATTCGTTTCTATTTTCTGATTTGAGAAAAAGTTCTGCAGCTTTATTTTAGAATGAGGTATTCTTATGTATTTTTCCAAAATCTTTTGTTGAGTTAATAAAAAGGCCTACCAATTTGAGAGCAGGACCCAAATATGTAGTCCACCAGGGATGAACTCCGTTATCAATTTTTTTGTGTTCATATTTGATGCTTATGTCTCTTCATTATTGAGATTTTCCTTCTTTAATGCTGCACTTTAATTTATGCTCATTTAATGCAATTATTTATAAGTCACTCGATGAAAATATCTTGGATCATGTTGGTATCAGAGCACTCGTCTTTGAATTGAATTGTTGAGTGTGAATTCTTACTAGGGACAACCATAAGAAGGGTGAAGGAACTCTTAGGAATTTCAATCTTGAACTTGGTCGTGCATCTCGAAGGAAGAAAATGAAAGAAGAGGACAAGAATGATGAACAGGAGAAAAACTTTCACATGGTCTTTTATCTCATGTCCTAAATCATCGAACAAATTTATGGAGACTACGAGAAGAGGATGAAGAATAAAGGGAAGAGAAAGGAAGAACATGCTGATGATGATGCTTTGGTAAACCAAGGGGCTAGAGGACACCCTCCTAAGCCTTCATCTTCACCATCAAGTTCTAGTTCTTCTTCCTATGAACATTCTCTTCATTCCCATCATTCTATCCATAAATCCTCTTTTAAGAAACCATTATTAAATATTGATGTAAAATTTTCTTTACCTATGTTTAATGGAGATGCTAATCCTGAAAAGATAGATAACTGGATCCGACAGGTTGAAGCATATTGTCGTATTCAACATATTGATGAAGAGGAATTTAAATTACAACTGGCTTCTCTTCGGTTGGAAGGAACCACTCTCGTATGGTGGGAGAGAAAGATTCAAGATAGAAATAAGTGTGGTAATCTTCTTTCCTTGTGGTTGGAATTTAAATCAGCAAAAAAGAAGAAATTTTATCCATTGTTTTATTGACATAAAGCAATGATGGAATGACAAAATTTAAGGCAAAGTAAAGGTCAAACTGTACAAAGTTTCACATAAGAATATAGCAAGAAAGATCTTGCATTAAAGATTACTCTGAATTCTTATGAATCTTTAATGAAATATATTAGCACACTTTACAATTATAGTCATCATACTTTGCTCTTGTTTAACCCCACCAGTGTTGAGAAAGTTTTTTTGCAAGCCGCTCAACTTGATAACAGGGGGAAGCATGTTCAAGAAGATCCCACAAAGAAACCTTCTAATCTCCCACATAAGCCATTTAAGAAGTTTAAAAGGAAGGACAAGAAGACCGCCACAATGATGAGAGAAGGAGGAAAACCATCTTGCACTCATTGCAAGAAAAGCGGTCACGATGATGAACATTGTTGTAAACTGCATCTAGAGAAGAGACCGAAGTAGTTTGGGTGAAAGGGGAAGACAAAAGTCATTTCTACAGTGCAACAAGATCTTGGTTCCTATTCAGGAGATGAAGGAAACATCACAACGGTTGGAGTACAAGGTAAAGATTCCCTTCATGCTAATTCAAATCCCAATAATGAATCTCATGATGATGAATGAAAGAGGAATGAATTATTTCACATAAGAGTTGTATATAAACACACTAATATAGATACATTATTTAATTCAGGTTCCCAAGTAAACTCAATATCCGAAGCACTTGTCAAAAATATGGGTCTTGAAACAAAACCACATCCAAAGCCTTATCCTATTGGTTGGGTATGTGATAAATCAAAACTTAATGTCACAAAACAATGTAGGGTGAGATTTTATATTGCTTCAAAATTGATTGATGAAGTGGATTTGGATGTTGTATCACTTGATATATTTGGCATAATGTTGGGGAGTCATTATTGTTGTGTTGGTTTTGTAACTTGGGTGAGAAAAAAAACAACACTTGCATGTCTGGATAAGCCTGCTAGACAAGACAAAAGTCTATGAATGGGTTAGATAAGCCAAACACATATGAAAACAAAGAAATAAAACTAAAACAACTAAGAAATAAATGTTAGAAAGATTGAGAAACTTAGAACCATGAAAATCAAACAATGACCAAAATAATTCTACCAATGGATCAATAGATTAGTAGGCAAAACACCGTAGAGAAAGTTAGGGACTTATAAGTCCCCTCTTCCTTCTTGGGAGGGATCTTGAGTTCCATAATTGAGATATATTCTCTTTATTATGGAATACATGACAAATGGTGAAGAAAAGCAATGTCTATTCCCTCAAGAGGTGAGTGGAATGAGATATTGAAATGGTGCTTGAAGGATTCAAAGAGAAAAGAGGATTCTCAAGGAAGAACTCTTGCAACATAACAATACCTTGAAGATCTTGGTTTCTTAGCACACCCATGGCTCTTATTTATAGAATTCATACATGGAAAAATGTAATTGGTTCATAGTGTGAACAAGGGGCCTTTTAGGGCACCCTCTATCCCTTGACCATCCCCCAAGCTAGATTTCACTCAAATGTGAGTGTCAAATCATGTTGGGGGTCGAACTAGAGGTGGTTGAGGGGTCAACAAGATCAATAAATGTGTCATTCATAGATGTGTGTAGATTTTATCATACACAGTCATGCATTTTGCACATAGTGCGCCCTGAGGCCTGTGTTGGCCTACGCATGCTCCTTTTGGTGATTATGAGCACTCTAATTTTTTACCCCAATTACATAGTTTTTTTCCTTCTTGATGAATTTTAGTGTTGTAGGTGGACTGATTATTGTTGGAATTAATACTTTTCCTTAACCATTTGTGTGCAATGTTGCAGATGATTTTTCAGTGATAAGAGATGCCCCTTGATGTGTGAGGTTAGGAGCATATGTATAGCCGAAATACATCAATGTTTATTTTGCTGAGAGTACCATTGTAAGGAAGAATTAAGAGAGGAACTGCAAGAGCGATCCGTCGGAGGGAGAGGGAAAATTGTGGGACACAAACCTTTCTCTAGGGAGAAAAAATAAAATCTATGTACAAACGAGGCAGGCATGCCACATGCTCGTGTCATGGAACCAAAATGTGAGACGATAACTGAAGATGGATGTTGATGTAGATAATTCCAGCACCCTTTGAGGTGGTTGATAACAACATATGACAGTTCTGAATGGTGAACAAGCTCTGAAGTGAGGCAAGGAAGACTATAAGAATTGTCGATGACTCATAGGAATTGATGGATTAATGATTTCAGAGGTCTTCGGCTGGTATGAAAAAACTGCAATAGTCACATAGTAAGACCCACCGTAACATGAGAGTTTGTTGAAGTCGAATGTTATGGGGGTCAACGAAATCAGAGAGCAATGATGATTCTCTCTGTGCCATATGAGATGCCTCATTGTAAAGGTAATGAGAGTGAAGATAGTGCTTCCCTTTTGGAAACTATGTTGATGTTGATAGGAAGGGAGACACAACTCCAAAAAACAAAGGGCTTCATGAAATCCACTGAGATGATATCAAGTACTAACGGGTAACATGAAAACATGAACAATATCAAGATTCTGGGAGACTCAATACTTCCCTTGGTTGGGGAATTTTGAAGGATGATTGGCAACAACCGTAAAAATAGATCTAGTGTCAGGGGGACGACTAGATATGGGGTTAAACTATGCCATAGGCTAACAAAGTGGAAAAAATCAGAGAGCATGGGTATATGGACTTGGGATACTCAAGGTTCGTGAACGATGTCAGTATGAAAAGATAGTGGATTCTCCAACCAAGGAAAAAAATAAGGCCATCAAGGGTGACGATGAAAACGATAAGTGCATGCTAGAAAAAGAGATCTTTTACAATTACCAAAGAAATAAAGAATAATTTGGGTTGAGTATAAATATACAGAAATGGGTTCCCCAGTGAAAGATGGCTTGGCCTGTTAAGGAAAAATTTTGCGAAAGAAAACTAGTGGAGGGTGGGGGCCCCATGGGTGGGTTTCTATATTAGGTAAATGGATCGAGGAAAATCTGTAGATGGGAAAACTGACGGTGGATGAGATGGAAGGATAATGAAACTACGGAGGTGCAGTCAATAGAACCGAGATGATATGACCTGGGAGTCCATTGGGAAAGTTAGCAATATGATGAGAACAAGTATGGGGTTCATTCTCAGAAGTGCATAAGACTATCGGGACTCCCATCTCTAGGGGGTGAAATCAACATGAGTTTCAATTTTCCAAGGGGAACTATGAATGGGACAACTCATGTGAGGGAGAATGCTACCAGGTGACAGTACCCAAATGCAACAGAGGTAAAGGTACTACATAGATGGATGTAAAGACCCTAAATGTAAATGTCAGAGGGTATGACTGGGATATGCAATTGATTTACAGAGGGAATAAGTACATTCCAGTGTCGAGCATATACCTGAAGGGGCTATAAGCTTGCAGAACAAGTACCTGGACACATGAAAACTAGATACCCGATGTGAACAATATCTGATGATAAAGATCATATAACAACTATTTGATAAAATTGAACATGAGCATGTGTACCTGAACGTGACGTGAGAAAAATTCTCGTCCAGGGCCAAGGGAAAATGATGAACCGTGGAATGTGAATGTGTAGATGGCAGGACTAGGATCCCGTGGCTGAGAATGGATTGGAAAATTGAGGCTTTGGGATCCTGTAACAGAGTATGGAAGTTGGAAAAAAGGGACTATATATGGCTGGTGAGCCCAAAATGCCACCTCATTTGTACCTATCATTGTTGATGAGTTGACGAGATAGTTGTGAGGAGATTTGGAGATTGCGAGAGTGTGACAATACCGATCCGAGAGCGGCGAGAGATAGGTTAGTGGTCCTATCATCCTGCATGTTATGAATTTCTTAGTTTGTAGGTAGGAGTTGTACAGAGCGTCGTACAAGGGATTTTTAGGGTAGGGGCCCACCAGTGCATGGGAAAAGGAGGAATACTCATGCACATGTGCACAGGTATAACTCAATTTCCTGCACATAATGTGTGGCTATGTTTGACAAAGCCACACATGCGGGCGTAGCGGATGGGCAGAGAGGCACGTATGAGACGAGTGCCTGTCTGTCTAACAGTCATGCACTCATGCATGGTTGTTTCTCTAATAGTTTCACATTAGTGCACAACTGTGAAATGAACAGGCGTGCACATGTGTGCACCTGTCTGGTTCAAATCCGCACACTGTGGGAAAGTCTAAGGGGTGGTATTTTTTTGATATTTTTATGCTTTTTCTTGGATGATAAGGCTGATCAAGTGTTTGTCTATGGATGCAGGTGATCAACATATTCTGATAACATGATGTCGATGCACTAGAGAGAGCATGATTGTGATCATTTAGGGAGGTAGTAAGAGCACAGTCGGGTGTTCGAAGATACTTGGCAGCCTGCGAGTTGCTCAAGTTCTTTGACTTCCCTTTGATATGTTTGCAGGACTTCCTGCTTCAGTATATGATCGAGATGTGGGGCATTGATATGTAGTGCTTCATTGTTAGAGGTGAGCAACTGACATTATTGGCCGATGAGTATTTCTTGATGAGGATGTCATTCCATGGGATTTCCCTTCCTATAGATCCATAAGTGTCGTGGGAGGATCGAGTGGGTGACTCGGCAACTCACCACTGCACTAGCTCAAACCCTATGTCAGGTTCAGTCATCCATATTGAGGATATTGATGACCTCTTGACAGAGTGCATCGCTGCTATGGTGGTGAGGATATACAGATTCTTGGGGACTCAACAAATCACTGGTGGTCAGATGAGGGTAGTGGAGTGGGTCCTGGATGGGGATTTGTTTGCAAGGGGTGTGCTTCTGCACACCAAGACGATGGGACAGGTTTATTGGTTTCAGCGAGCCGACTCAGGTGACTTCGCGTTCGGGTCCGTTCTAGTTGCCTAGTTCCTAGAGAGGGTGCCTCGATTGTGCCCGAGGATTCTGATCGATCCCATGGGGTGACGAGAGCCATTTCTGATGCGGTGGGCCCACATGTTGGCCTAACATGGAGGTGGGGAGGGTGGCTACTATTTTACGGCCATGGTGGCTCGAGTGTGGTGCCATATGCCACAGGTGATTTTGAGGTATCCATACGCGGGTATGGACTACCGCCATGATCCAGATATGTTCTTGCCTCTGAGGGAGGACTGGGATCAACAAGGTATGTGTTTGTATTATGGTTTTATGTTTTGTGATTTTGATAGATAACATTGATTATATATGTATATGGACGATGAAAATATATCTTGTGTTATTTTTCATATGTGGGACCCCAAGGCCGAGAGGCAGAGGTTGTTGGGGACCCGGCTTGCTGGGGGGCAGCTAGATCGATGCTTGCAGAGCCGAGGGTTGGACAAAGGTGGTGAAGAGATGATGTTATTGCTGGAATGATGAGAGAGCCACAAGAAGATGATGGGGTGACGTTAGAGGACCTGTGTTGATGCTTCAAGTGGGTTCTACAAGGTGTTACTCAGGACATGTGAGCCCATGTCCAGGATGAGGAGGTCCTAGAGAAGTGCGTGGGCATACCAGAAGAGTGGCGGACCCTGATTCGTCGAGTAACATTAGTGGGGGAAACGATGACTGGTCGACTGCCTCCTGGACCTAGAGGGCCCAGGGCTAGTTGGGTGCCTTTAGCTGACAGAGGACCTGGGGGGAGAGCTCTGGGGGCACTGTGAGTGCCAAATTTTTGTATGTATGGGATTGAGAGCCCATTTTTGTATAGGGTATTTGATACCCATTTTTGTACTCATAGAGGTGGGGGGATTTATGAGCCTACAAGCAATTGTATATGTATTTTTTTTAAACACTGAGGACCTTTTAATGATATATATATGGATATATTTTGAATCATTCATGTCTCTATCTATTATTTTTTTTATTTATGATGTCTTTTCTATGTGTTGTGACAAATGTATGATGCTATGTAAAAAATGTTCTTTAATGTGACAAATGCCAATCTAATACTAGGTTAGCCATGTGATCTGCTACCCGATTAAGTTGTCTTGAAATATGTGTAAATGTGATTGAATGAAATTTGTGAGATAGGAGTCTAACTTGCAGGTATTTGCGAAAGAAGAAAGGATCATGAACATGATATACATTGTTGAGTTGTAGGATGACAAGATGGGAATATAACATCATGCTAAGGTGATGAATGTGGTAGTGACTGGCCTCGACGAGGAGACCAATGACAATGTCGTATTTATCTTGTTTGTTGGTGGGCGAGCCCAAACATATGCCACTGGAGTGGAGTATGTCGTGTGAGGGAGTATAGACGGCTCAAGCACCCGAAGAAAGATTCAGGGTCCAATGGATGGCACCGTCAGCGTAATCGATGTGGTAGGATGATGGATGATGCATCAGTCAATAAAACAGATGATAGATCAAACATGAGGAGTGGTGGTGGAAAATAAAACTAAAAACTCTACAAATGTGTACAAAGAAAAACCTAAGATAGGGGGGCTACGCTTAGGCATAAAACTTATTTATGTACAACCTGTTGACGGGTTATTTGAGAGAGTATCCCTCAGGAGAGGCCAAGATGTAGGTGCCTTTAGTGAGGTAGTGTTGGATAATGTAGGGCCCATGCCATAATGACTCGAATTTCCCATGTCTAAGAGTATCATGGGAGATATCGTAGGCTAACATGAGATCACCTTCATGGAATGAGTGAAGGTTGACATGGTGGTCGAAGGTGGCTTTGGATTGTTTTCTAGCTGCCTCATTATGTTGTAATAAAGATTGACGATCTTCATCAAGAGACTCTAAGTTCATCAAGAGATGCTCCATTGGAGGAGTGTCAGGTAATAACTCAATGGCAGTGCATAATCTGGGGATTTCTCACTTGATAAGAAGGGTGTCTTTGATCCCATGAATGAGGTGGAACGGTGTAAAACCGATGGCAGTTTTGACTTCCGTGCGATAATCCCATAAAGTGGAAAACAAAATATGATGCCATTTGGTCTTACATTTGTTGACGGTACGTTGTAGCATGGTTTTGAGGAATGTTTTGATAGCCTCGACCTATCCATTGGACTAAGGGTAGTATGGGGAGGCAAACTCATCGGTGAAGCCTAACTTTGAGGAGAGTTCGTGAATTTATTATTCTCAAAGTGCTTACCATGATCGGACACTAGTTGTAGTGGGACTCTGAATCGGGTAATGACATGGTTGAAGAAAAAATGTGCTACTGTGTCAGCGATGTTATTAAATGTGGGAATGTCTTCGACCCATTTGGTAAAGTAACCTAATTCCATGACAATGTACTTGTGTCCATTACTGGATGGAGGCTATAAGGTCATGAAGTCTATGCCCCATTTACAGAAGAGGCCAATTATGATGATTGAATGTAGAAGAGATGGTGGTGCTCGTGTTTTGTTTGCATAAAGTTGGCATTTGTCGCATTGCTTAAGAGGGTGGATGCAATCATGAAACTAAGTGGGCTAGAAGTACCCTGCTCGAATGATGTTTTAGGTGGTGGAAATACCCAAGAGGTGACCAGCCCAAGCGTCGCTATGGAAATCCTTCAAGACTCTATCAGCTTCGTCGATGGTAAGACATCAGTGAAGAATGGTGTCGACCCAATGTCAATAGAGAACGTCTTCGATGAGGAGGTATCGAGAGTTCTGATGGCGAATACATCGACGATCATCTCGAGAGAGATGAGACCCAAAATTATGTGCACAAAGGTATACGAGGAGGTGTCCGTACGAGGGGTCATCATAGGGGATGAAGAAGAGGTGTTCGTCGGGGAAATCCTCATTGATGGGGGAAGCTTTAGCGTCTGAGGGAAAATCCGTAATGAGTTCATATAGGATGAGATATTTTTTTTTTCTGGAGTAGAGAACTCTAGATCGTATCCCTAGAGGATGATGATCCATTAGGAAAATTTGCCATTAATTTTTCATTGACTAAGTAAGTACTGATTGGGGTTGGAATCTACTATGAACTTGGTAGTTCAAAGCAGAATGTAATGTCGCAGGTTTTGGACTGCAAGGACAACTGCTACTACCAATTTCTCATCATGATTATACTTCAACGGTGGACCTAAAAGGTTTTTACTGATGTAGTAAATTACATATTCACACCTGACATCCCCTAATTGGGCGAGGACTCTTGCTACTGAGACATTTGAGGCTGACAAGTAGAGGATGTAATCACGATCATAGTCTAA
This sequence comes from Picea sitchensis, assembly GCA_010110895.2. NCBI lineage: Eukaryota > Viridiplantae > Streptophyta > Pinopsida > Pinales > Pinaceae > Picea > Picea sitchensis. The sequence continues at coordinate 262,533 of SNQJ01S0002430.1, read as the reverse complement.
GGGACTAATCAAAGAGGCATTGGATAAGGAGGATTTTAAATCATCAAAAGTTGTTTGAGCATGTTCATCCCATCGAAATAGGATATCATGTCGCAAGAGGTGGAGGAAACCATGCTCGGGAGTGGTGTAGTCTAGGACAAAGCGACGTAAAAAGTTGGCTTTTCCTTGTAAGCTTTGTTGTTGGTGTAAATTCTTATCTGGTGGAATTTCTGTGATAGATTGGACCTTGAGCGGGTCCACCGTGATGCCGTGTTGGGAGAAAATGAACCCAAGGAGGTGTCTGATCATGATGCAAAAGACACACATGAGGGGGTTCAAGTAGATATTGTACTAGCGACATCATTGGAAAATGATGCGTAAGTCGTCTAAATGTTGAGTTTGATTTTTGTATCGAGCACTGAGGTCTTCCAAATAAGAAAGGACGATGCAAGCAAGATCATGGAAGACATAGGTCATGGCCCGTTGAAACGTAGCACCTACATTCTTGAGTCCAAAAGGCATCACGCAATAAGAAAAGGTACCCCAAGGGGTAGTAAAGGTGGTTTTATACTAATCTACTGGATGGATTTGGATTTGATTTTAGTCAGAGAACCCATCCATAAAGGACTATGCCTCGTGGTCGGCACAATCATCGATGATTTGGTTAATGAAATGGGTTGGAAAATTTTCTTTGGGACACGCATGGTTGAGATTGCAAAATTTTGTGCAGACGCGAATAGTGCCCTAGAGTTTGCTAACAGGGATGGGTTTAGAGATCACCCATGAAGTGTATGCAATGGGTTAAATGAAACCATAATGCATAACTTGTCAATTTTGGCTTTGATAGCCGCAACTTTGGATGGGTGAAGGCGGTGTTTCTTTGGGAAAACTGGGGAGACGTCTCGCCAAGTGTCGATTCGATGTTCGACTATAGACGAATTAAGGTCGAGCATATTTGTATATGACCAGGAAAAAATATCCCGGTATTCCTAAAAGAGAGCTTTGTAAGAAATGAGTTCTTCAGGGGAGCATGCAGCGCCAATGGTGATTTCTTCTACAATTCCCGGTTTAATGGAAATGTCAATTTTGACAGTGGGTGAGATATTGGCCATGTTTCCTTCTTAAAAAGCATTTGGGGTAGGGATAGGGTTGTTGAACCAGTCTATATGCATCGAAGGAATAAAATCATTGGTTTCAATTGCGCACATGGAGGCTTGGATAGGAGGGTGAAAGGCCTCCTAGGAAAGAAAAAGTTCTCAATGATGAAGTGCATTCCATGGGAAATCGAGGATAGTGAGTTCTTCTAAGATATCTTCGTCACAGTGAAAAATGAGAGAATACATGGGATCTTGGGAGGTGACAGGGGGAACTGTCAATGGGTAGGTGTTATTGTCCTCAAGTGGTGAGGACGTAGGAAGGATATCGTGTACAGGGTGTGAGGGATCGTTGGACATAAAGTGAATGTCATGATACTGTTGATGGTACCTCTTTCGCTCGGGGACTGACGACGAAATATATTGGATATCAGTAATGTGAGCTACAGTAGGGAGTGGCTGAGAGGGATCTGAACAAGATGTTTGGCGTGCTGTGACTAACATTTGTTAAAATTGAGGTAGATTTGGGAATTGATGAGTGTAGTGGCCATACTATGAACAGATGGCACAAGCGAATTTGGATCGCAATCCTTTATTGCTTGTGGTTGAGGACTCCGTAGTAGCCATGGATGTACTTGGTGGAGTGGTGAGAAATGTGGTTTCCCTAGGGAGCTAGATCATATTTCATAACTTGGGAAGAGTAGGACATCTGTTAGTGGGGTGTCCTTCTCTTTCCCATAGTGCGCAAGGAGGTTGAGCTCAAGGAGGAAGTGGAGTTGTGGGCTTGTTCTTTGATCATCTTACCCTAGTGGTGGTGGTGTTGCTGCTAGTTGGGGGCGTGGGTGGTGTGGGAGGAGCCTGCACTGAGATCTGCATCGGTAATCCCTTTGTCTGAGGAGGAAGGGATGCGTAGGGACCATCATGGGTGGATGGAGATACCATACAGGGATGGATAGAACCATGTTGGAAAGGGTAAACGTAGTAGCTACCTGGAATGCTTGGACTCTAGATAGGGGGTAGAAAAAGGGAATTTGGGTAATTGACTGGGGGACTATCTCCCAAACTGGGATTTTCCCCTGGAGGGGTGGGAAATATGGGATAAGTGGTGTAATGGGGTTCTCAAGGGATTCCTGAGGTAACAGTTCTTTGAATGGTGGAATTCCGATGTGGGGAGAGGCCTATGTGGGAGGAATATTGTCTCTAGTATCTGTTCCATTAGAAGAGACGACACACACTTTTGCTAAAGGGTGTAGGAGAGGTCATGTTCCATGATATGGCCCCAACAAGGATGGGTCCTTAAACATTTTGGGACCCATGTCGATGACCTAAAACACATCTGAGTTAGTGTGAACAAGGGGGAGAATGTTATCAATATTGGCGGAATGATTAGGATTGTGATGTGTAAGTTGGTCGATGGTGACGATTTTTCTGTTGTGGGGGAACATCATCATTCGAAACATAGAAGAGGATACCACCTTGATAGCATACATGTAGCTATGTCCAAACAGGATATTGTAATCAAGTGGGGCATCGATAACTTCAATGTTGATGAGGATGTTTTTTCCCCCAAGTTCGACATGGACATTTCGAAAGAACCCTTCAGGGGATGATGGTTGACCATCATAAGATCTCACGGTGATGGCAGATGGTACTAGCTCATGTGAGATGAGTTTTTTCCATACTACTTTGGACATGATTTATGTGGATGCACCTTCATCGATGATGTATTGATGAACCATGATGTTTTGTATCTTAACTGGTATCTAAAAAGATACCATGGCATGGAGGCATGGCTCTTCGCTATCTCGATCAAAGGTGATGAGTATAGTATCAGCTAGGTCAACTGCCCCCAAGGTGGAAAGCAAGGATTTCCATTGATTTGGATAGGTTTAGAGGACCTCCAATACAGACATGGTTGAAGGAGATTGTGCTAAGTCGTCGACTAGACTGTAGTTATGAGCTTCCCTAGCATGAGGGTTATGTATGTTCTGTCATAACAATATATGAGGTATAGGAGGGTTTGGTTTAGTGTTAGGGCGTGGAATCGTCAATTTTTGTCCAACTGTATTTGGATCTGCATTTGAGGTGGTTGGGATGGATTCAGGGGGAACACCATATTGACGACCACGAGTTTGCAGAAGAATTTATTCATTGCTGGTAAGGAGGATGTCGTGATCGACCAGATTTACAAGTTGATTGGGACCTGGGTTTTGATACTGAAACATTTGGGGTGGAGCAGGGTGTACCTCCTTTTTGGTATTCATCACACCTTGGTGTGGAATAGGTTTTTTCAAAACATCTGGAGGTGGTGGATGCAAATACTATTGTGGGGTCTACTGAGGGGTAGGCGATGATGGGGGATGTTGCGTGTTCATGGATTCTTTCATCTGTTTGAAGTCAAAAATTTGGGGGAAGTGGTGTGTATAATGTACATACTCACCAAAAACAGTGCAAGGGAAGATAGTTTGAAGATTATTTTTCTTCCCTTATCATGGTTGATTGTTATTTGTTTCGCCTTGGGGGTTTTGGTTGCCTTGATTCTGTTTTCCCCCAATGGGGTGGTTTTGTTGGGGATTATTTTCTCCTGGTCCTGGGTTGTTATTGCTTTGGTTTTTCCCTTTCTTCTTGGCATTATTCGGTGGATGGGCCAGATTTTCCATATTCAATTGTTCAAAAGTTTGAAGTTGTTGAACGGAATAGGGTTGAACAAAGTTAATGCCATCATGTTGTTGTCCTAGTGGAGGAGAAACCAGCTGTGGAGGACCAGGAAATGGAAAATGTGGATTTTTTTGTGGAGACAATCCATATGGTGTGTAATAAGTTGAAGCACTTCCACTACCTCTGAGGTTGTATGTAGAGGTAGAAGGTGGACACGTACTTGTTTGAGAGATCAGACACATCATGGGTAACGTTGAGGGTCCACCCATTGGTGGAGAGGTAGCAATAGGATATGACTATTGGTGAGTGGGAGGAGGGTAATGAGAAATCCCTCCATATAGTTGTGGATATTGAGGTGCACCATAAGTGGGTGACAGGTGGTTGTAAGGATTGAGATGGTTCATCGAACCAATCAACCCATCTGTTGCATGGGACATCCCAGGTTTTTCCTGGCCGAATGGTATGGGTCTGGGTGCATCAGGAAGTATCGTGTATAGGTAACCTGATTGAGCATAGATGAGGTCAAATTGTTGAGATTTTCTAATGGATTCCTCTTCTAACTGAGGAAAAGTGAATGCTACATCCTTGGAAATAACAAAGACAAGTGATTTGAGAAACCAATCCAGACGTTGTTATTTGGTGGTTTCTGATTTACACAAACTATGTCGCTTACACCATTCATGGATGTGGTCTACTATATCGGTAGAACTAGTTTTTTTGAACTCAGAGAGAAGTTCCAATCCAGTATCATGATGAACTGGGAGTTGGAAAAAGGACAAAAATTCCTTGGGCAATGATTCAAAGGTCACATGGGACCCTGATTTTTCATCCACATACCAGTTGGTTGATGGGCCTGTGAGAGTTCTTTGAAATAACCTCAAGTGGATGGAATCATCCATGATACTGTTTGATGAGAACCATAAGTGAAAGGTCATAACATTTTTGGTGAGATCTTCCCCCAACTTTCCTTCAAATTTTGGAATATCTGAAGGTATTTTGGTAGGCATATTCGGCCATGTGGGGTCATGTAAAATGGGATCATTCGTGAGTTTGGTAAAATCAAGAATGTTGAGTGATGCCAAGTATGACATAGGGAGATTGGGCAGAGGATTAATTCCAACCATTGTGTGAGTAGGTAGTGGACATGTCCCTTGAGAGGGATTTGGTGGGGTGGTACTTCTCCCTTATGAAGAAGTTTGACCCCCGCCTCTTTGTGAAGGAGAACTAATGGATGCATGGCCTTGGGAATTGGACCCAAGAAAAGTGGAACCAAGTAAAGATGATCCCAAAAAAATATCACTCACGGGGGTTTGAGATGGTTGAGCCCATGAGTTGGCAATACTAGGGACTCCTCCTCGAATAGGAGGAATATTCTGCAAGTGTCTAGAATGACAGGGATTCTGTGGGTCCCCTATAGATTTCTACTAGAAAAGTGAATGTGTGCAAATGGTGACAAGAGAAATAAATGAACAAAATATCTTTATATATATATATATATATTTACTTTCACAAGATAGTGTAACTCACAATTGCATGTAATCAAATGAGCATCATACATAAATCAAATGTAAAATCAACAAACATGTGGACTGATAGATTTTTTTCGTGTGGGGGAACAACAAAAACAAATGGTCATGTCCTAAAAGACGTATCATCCTTCCTCTCAAACAACATTAGGCTTTCCAATAGCACTTAACAGTGGGGTCTAAAGCCACCGGAAGAGGAACTAGTGAAGGTTGAAGTAATCATTTATAATGAGGGGTAGAGGGTGCATGTCCCGAAAGAACTGGTGATATTTCCCAATAGCCACACAAAATCTGATCAAGGTGTGATTGTAGCCCACAATTGCCACCTGGGTGGATATCCTAAGTTTGGTCACTAGGTACCTCGGTCAATGTGTGGTATTTAGATTTTTTGCCTCAGAAATGGGTCACAGATTGGATGCCCTCACAAGAGTTGGGTGACTCAAGGAGGGATGCATAGAACAATCGGGCCTCGGCCTTCGACCCTTCATAGGTATCTCCCTGCCTTATGGTGTAGGAACACTTGACTTGGAGGATTTGAAAGTTCCCTATTTCTCAACTTCTACTGCCTGAAAATGTGAGAACTTGATAATAGGGGGTTATTTGTATGCCTACCCCCGAGATCCTACCTAGACTAAAAATATTCTTTTGGCACCTCCTGTGGAGGAAAACTTAGTGAGTTTTTATAATTTTTTTATATGTGGTGGGCTGAAATATTGGGGCCATGTACCAACCTCATTTGAATTAATTGGGTGTGGATAATTTCGAAAGAAGTAGTTGGATCTTTTAGAATTACTTTGGAGAAAACCTACTTCGAGCTCCACTATTCAAAAATAGAAATTATGTGTGTGAGGATTGGCTTTGTGTGCAAGAAAGTGACAAGTGTGTAAATATTTTAATAAGTTAAGTGTGAGATTGCAACATGTGGACTTCCTATGGTCCTTACAAATCTTCTTTACCTATATTACTATGTGTCTTTGGTACAAACTTGTGGAATATATAAATCCCTAAAGAACTAGCAATGTGGACATATGGGTCCTTTACTTTGATCTTTAAACTTCTCTAGATTGTGATGTAAACTAAGAAAGAATTTAGAAACTATCCTAAGTTTTCAACATGTGGCCATGTATGGGCCCTTACAAAACTTTAGGATGATTTCAAAAAACTAAGAGGAACCCTGGGGGGAATTTGTCCTCTCATAAAGGATTTTGTTTAAGGGAGATGAAACTTCCTCTCAACCTCCTTTCTGATTCCCAAGATCACACTAGTGTGTGACGGAAGAGAATACTTGAGGGTCAAAATTGGTTTCTAGTCCCACTTTAAATGATTGTTTATGAAATAACTTCAACTTAAAATTTTACAGGCCAAATGAGCCATCCATGTGGAAACAAAAAAAAACGAGGAGGATTATGATTCTTTTTACCCCCTAAGTGCCTATGTTAGATAATGTTTCATATGGAAAAGGAATTTAAGTGGAGTGTAGTTTCCTTACAAAGTGCAAAGAAGAATCTGAAGGCTAGGATCCCTCAAACCATGCATAAAAACCCTTACAATTTTGAAAAAATGGACGTTTGTGCTGGTTACAGTTCTAACAAGTGCACAGAGGGTGAACAATGTACAAAATGCACAGAGTAATGATGAATGTTTCACGCACACTGCGCAGAGCACATGTCTGTGGGAAATAAAATCCGTGCACTTCCTGTCACGCGTCGAGGGAGAAATTTCCAAGTGAAATACTTCTTCCTCATCTCTGAATTTTGATTTTGGTAGGTTGGGCGAGGCTGGTTTTGGTACCTGCAAGACAAAACAATCAAAATTAAGTTCTCTCAATTCTCAAATAGGGAGGAATTTGATACCGATACCCAGTATGGTCACCAATATGTTGTGTTGGTTTTGTCACTTGCGTGAGCAAAACAACAACACTTGCATGTCTAGATGAGCCTGCTAGACAAGAAAAAAGTTTGTGAGTGGGTTATATAAACCAAACACATATTGAAAAAAAAAACAAAAACTAAAACAACTAAGAAATAAATGTTAGAAATATTGAGAAACTTAGAACCATGAAAATCAAACAATGACCAACATAATGCTACCAATGGATTAATATATTAGTAGCAAAAACACCATAGAGAAAGTCAGGGACTTATGAGTCCCATATTCCTCCTTGGGAGGTCTCTTGATTTCCCTAATTCATATCTCTTCTCTTTACAATGGAAGAAATGGAAAATGATGAAGAAAAACAATGCCTATTCCCTAAAGAGGTGAGTGGAATGGCCTATTGCAATGGTTCTTAAAGGCTTCAAAGAAAAAAGAGGATTCTCACGGAATAATTCTTGTAGCATAACAATACCTTTAAGATCTTGGTGTCTTAGCAAACACATGGATATTATTTATAACATTCATACATGGAAAAATGTAATTGGTTCATAGTGTGAACAAGGGGCCTTTTAGGGCACCCTCTAGCGCTTGACCAAGCCCCAAGCTAGATTTAGCTCAGATATGAGTGTCAAATCATTTTGGGGGTTGGACCAGAAGTGGTTGAGGGGTCAAAAAGATCCATAAATGCGTCGTTTAAAGAAGTGTGTGGATTTTCTTGTACACATTCGTGCATTGCGTAGAGTGTGCATTGAGGCCTCTATTGGACTGCGCACTGTGCACACGCTCCTTTTGGTGATTATGCACACTCTGATTTTTGACCCCAATTACATAGTTTTTTTTCCTTCTGGATGAATTTTAGTGTTGTATGTGGACTAATTTCTATCGGCATTTATGTTTTTCCTTAACCATTTGTGTGCAAAGTTGCGAATGATTTTTTAGTGATAACACTTATTTTTATGATAGAAAAAAATTCTTCTTTCGTCACAAGAACAAATACCACCTTACTAAGAGGGGAGTGGAATATATTGTTAGAGCTCACAGCATGAGGGTAAACACAACACTTGTTAGTGCATGAAAAATGAGGAGACTCATAAACACTAATAAGATATATGTACTCATGGTCATAAGAGAGAAAGATGTTGGAACATTCGACGCTTTCCAAGGATGTGATCGTTCTCATAAGAAAGAATTAATTGATATTGTTTCTAATTATGATGATATTTTGTAGGAACCAAATGGATTACCTCCTAAGAGGGAAATCTAACAAGAGATACATCTTTAGCAGGATTCTCCTCTTCCTAATGTGGGCATGTACAGGATGTCATTTGTGGAGATGACAGAGATCAAGAAGCAGGTACAGGGCTTATTGGATCAAGGGGTCATCATGACAAGTTCATCTCCTTGTGGCTCTATGATCGTGATGGTGCCAAAGAAAGATAGCACATGGATAATGTGTGTCGATTACTAGTAATTAAATAAAATCACGGTAAAAAATCGATACCCTCTTCCTCGTATAGATGATTTACTTGATTAGTTAAAGAATGTTGTTTATTTCACCAAGTTGGATTTGCACAATGGATACCATCAGATCAGGGTTGCATAACAAGATGCATGGAAGACTTCCTTTAAAACCAAACATGGATTGTTTAAGTGGTTAGTTATGTCATTTGGGCTTTGTAATGCTTCGACAACCTTCATGCATGTGATGAATGATGTATTCAGGCCTTTCCTAAATGATTTTTTGATTGTATATTTAGATGACATTCTTATTTTTAGTGGGACTTAGGATGAACATGTGAGGCATGTAAATAAAGTATTGGATACTTTGCAAAGGGAAAATTTGTATGTAAAATTATCTAAATGTGAATTTGGCAAGACTGCACTTGTGTTCTTAGGTCATATTGTAGGAGGAGGACAATTAAAAATTGATCCTTCCAAGATTGATGAAATTGTAAATTGGCCTGAGTCAAAAAGTGTAACTGAGATCTAGACCTTCTTAGGTGCACTCCAGTATTAGAGGAGGTTCATTTCAAACTTCTCCTTTATAAAAGATCCTTTGCATGCCTTAACCAATGTGAAGAACACTTTTCAGTGGGAAGGAAAGAAACAAAAATATTTAGACACTCTGAAGGAAAATATCAGTACAACATCAGTATTAGCACTGTCGAATATTCAACAACCCTTTTATATCGAGACATATTCTGGCGGATACACCATGGGTGTAGTATTGATTCAATATCATAAGACTATCTGTTACCACTCTGAAACTTTTAACCAAGTTGTTGTTAACTATCCTACATATGATAAAGAGTTGTATGCATTAGTTCAAAGTGTAAAGAAATGGAAACACTATTTGTTAGGGAAGGAAACAATAATACATATAGGTCACCAACCCTTACAATATCTCCAAGGACAAACCAAACTGCAACAATCTCAACACTATAGATGGATGGGTTTTCTACAACAATTTCATTTGGTAATCAAGTACAAAAGGGGTACAAGTAACAAGGTAGTTGATATTCTTTCTATCCCTCCTATTGCCACTTCTATTATTTTGAAGAATAATTCTTTATCTCATGATAGCTATGTCGAACAATATACCATTGATGAATATTTTAAAGAAGTATATTAGAAGATAACCCATGGTGCACAAGTAGAGAACTATTTTCTACAGGGAAAACTACTCTACCATTTTGGAAAGCTATGTATTCCTACAAGTGAAAGAGTCCATGTAATACGAGAAGCTCACACTTCTCTTTTGTCTGGGTATTTTGGGGTAGGAAAAAGTATGGCTCATTTGCAGAGATTTTGTTATTGGCCTCAAATGAAAGAAATTGTAACTAAATATGTAAAGGGGTGTGTGATGTGTTCTACTTGTAAGACCACTAATAGAAAATGGGGGCTATACTCACCACTACCTATTCCATCCCATCCATGGGAATGTATTTCCATGGATTTTGTAGGGGTTTTACCAATGTCAAAAGGGGGTCATGACTATTTGTATGTTGTAGTGGATAGGTTCGGCAAGATGTGTATCTTAATTCCATGTAAAAAATAGATCATTTCTTAGCATACTTCTAATATCTTCTTTTAGTATGTTTGGGTTAACTTTGTGTTATGCACATCCATTATATCGGATTGAGATAATCAATTCATTGGGGATTTTTTGACAAGATTTTGGAGAATGATGGGCACCAAATTTAAGAGGAGCACTGCTTTCCATCCACAAACCAATAGGAAAACAAAGGTTGTAAACCGAACAATGGTACATTTTCTTCGAGGCTACTGCAATAAGCATCCCAAGTTATGGGATGAAAAAATACCCTATGTACAACATACTTACAACCGAGCCTTACATTCCTCCACTAAATGTTCGCCTTTTGAGACATGTTTTGGGTACCTACCTAAAGTTCCTTTGGAATTGATGTATGGGAAAGATGCCAATTCAAATGAAGAAATAAAAGATGACAGAGCCCGCAAGTTCATCCATAGGATCCAACAGGTGCACCATGCAGTTAAGGAACAATTGGAGAAAATTCAAGTACAGTATAAAGCTCGACATGACAAACACAGGGTTGATCATCAATTCTAGTTTGGAGACCGGGTATGGCTTCTCATCAACAAGGAGAGATTCAAGAGTGAAAAAAAGAAACTCAAGCCCATTCATTATGGACCCTTCACTATTTTGACAAAAAGTGGTACCAATGATTTTTGTCTCGATCTTCCACCTTATATGGAGATCTACTCAGTTGTAAATGTAGAGAACTTGAAAATTTTTGAACCTCCCATGATCATGGATTAGGATGAGAAAGTTTCAATACCTTCATTTGATGAGTTTTATTATGAATAATTTGATGAGTTAAAGGAATATATCATCCTGGATATAAGTACGGGGACTTCACGCAGAGGTGATGTTGATTATCTTCAAATCGGCTTAAAGGGCACACATCCAAGCAAGGAAAAGTGGATTGAGAAAGATAAGGTGAGGGAACTCCCCTCACTTATATGTTGATTGATGAAAGATTTTGGTGGTCCAAAAAGATATCATTGGGAAGGCATGCTACAAAAAGGATCCAGAGAAGACCAAGGATAACTCAGAACTCGTAGAAGCAACTCAGGATGCCCAGAATGGCCTCCGGAGACAGAGAAAGGGAAAATATTCAAAGTTCTCAAAACTTAGTAAAAATGATGTCATCATGAAGACTGTGTCACAAGATTTCCAACGACGCAAACAAATTATCAAATGGAGTTATGGATCAAAAGATATTCGCGGTCAATGTTTGGTCAACCAAGCCCAGTGAGTAGGGGGATCAGTTAGCATATGTACTTATGACGTCATCATCAGTACGAATGATGTCAACATCAGTATGAATGATGTCATCATCTGTACAACATACGTGGCATGTGAAGGAGGCAACATGTGTCATGGTGATGTCAGCATGGTGACATGGCAGCACTAGAGGCTGCCACATGTCACTCATATTTGGAATTTCTACATCATTTCGTGGACTAGTGAAATTGTGCCACGTGGTAGTCTATATATCCACATGGTAGTTCGTACAGTGATGTGGTGGCTGACGTGGAAGGATGAGTTGGCAGTTGAGTTGGAAAACCGTACGCTGATGTGGTAGGGTGATTGTACAATGATTGACGTGGCCCAATGGTTGGTTGCCACGTGGAAGTGGGAAATTGTCTAATGACAACCCATGATTGAAATTTTAAAACAAATTAAGATTTGGTGGGTTCACCAAATATGGAAACCGAACAACATCTAGAAGCTTCACCAAAGTTAGAGNTATATATATTACAACTGTCAATCCAGAAGGGGAGGGCCGCGGGCTCAATCCCGAGACCTCCCCCCTTTATACACACCTTAATATATGCTCTGTAACCAATAGATCAATGTACTCGCATTGGTTGTAATGATGGTTTATTTATTTAGAGCATGAATACACTCAGTGATGGAAGAGGGCACGCGTGGGTACAGACTGACACAGTTTTCGAGAAAAATTATTCATCACTTATTGCAGGTTGCAATGCACGAAAACCGAGACATAGTTTCTCTTGGGCCTGGGAGTGCCAGAGTTAGATTGAGGCATGGAGACATTCATTTTTGGGTAATTCGATGCCACAAATTTAGTGGTGTTGTCTCTTTTTTTATCTGAGTAAAACGTCTCCAACATGATTTCAGAAAGAGGTATACTTATGTAATTTGTCAAATTATATTGTTGAGTTAATAAAAAGGCCTACCCATTTGAGAGCAGGAATCGAAGATGTAGTCCACCAGGGACGAACTTTGTTATCAAGTTTTTTTTGTTCAGATTTGATGCTTATGTCTCTTCATTATTGATATGTTCCTTCTTTAATGGTGCACTTTAATTTATGCTCATGTAATGCAATTCTTTATAAGTCACTCGATGAAAATATCTTCGATCATTGAGTTAGGGAGTGGATTGTATTGGTTTGAGTATTTCATTTATGCATATGTGACATATGATCGATTATATTATGGTGTTGTTTTTGGATCATTGACAATGTTTTGTTGATGGATGCAGGTGATGATTGCGTACTAATATGACTCACATAAGGAGTAAAGGGGCCATGCACATAGACCAGATATTGAGGGAGAGGTGTGGAAGCATCATTGTCACAACCTACTAGCACTCGCATCATGGCTCGAATTGTAGGTTAACGATTACCTAGTTCGAGAGATCCACGATGTCATGATGGAAGACTGAGACAGTTGCTAACGGATATTTCTAAGGGGCACACAATAAGGTAGGGTCCTTATTCCATAGAAGCCCTTAGTCTCTCACAATGTCACTCTAATGGAGTGTTGACTCTAGGGGTTGGAGAACTACCAAAACAAGTCAAAAGTGAGTGGAACCCTTGGAGAACAGAGTGCATCTTGAAGGGAACGTCGGGTAATTAAAAATTTGAGTCAAAGGAAAGTGGCACCCTTCGAGCACTGAGTGCGTCTTGAAGGGAATGTCATGAAAGTAACACTTGAGTCAATGAATCTAGGTGGCCTAGAAAAAAAAACTTGAGCGAATTATTAATTTTAAAACCCCAAATGAAAGTCTAATCCTATTTGAATTTAAGCTTAAGTCTAAGCTTGGTGAGATTAGTAAAACTAAACTACAAATTAAATAAAATAGGAAATAGGTAAATCAAATTAAGAAATTAAGGAAGATGAAATAAGTTTAAAGAAATAATATAATATACATGTGGAGAAAATATCAATTTGGAATTTAAGATAAGGAAGGAATAAAGCATAAAAAGTATCTAGAGTCTAGTTAACACTAGTCTAACTAGAGAATAATCATCTTTTAACTCAACTCACTTTTAGAAATGGGTCAGTCATTCACTGAGAATAAGGGGAATAAAAAGTCAATTAGGATTGATTTAAGGAGAGGTGAGGGAAATTGAATTGAATTAAATTAAATTGTGGATTTACTTGTTCAACTAAGTGAATTAAATGTGCAAGTGGGGGTTCTCCTTGAGAAAACTTGTATAAAAATAAATGGCTGAGATGAGAAATGAACGCACTAGTTATGGGTAAAGTTATGTTGCAAAATTTTTGACTGGTTTTACTTGTGAGAGTTGGGACACCCAGCTTGGGAGAGAGTGGCGGTTCTACCTTGCGAGGCAAACTAGGAGCTAGAATATTTTTGATTGAGTGTGTGCATGGCCCCTTTGCGGCTAGAGGGGCTAAGGGGGAAGAAGAATACCCCTAGCGTTTAGCGAGTGAAAGGAGGAAGTAACGCCTATTGTCGCATATTTCCTTTTTTTTTTATATAGAGATTGTAGTGGATTTAATTTTGGAACAATGTATGGTATGTATAAAATGTTATCACTTATTGTTGTTCTACAGAGAAATTTTTATATATTAACGAAATCGATCCCGAGATTTGGTAAATCATGTTGAATGCATGGATTTTGTTTTACTTGTTCACCCTTACAACCATAGGATTTTAATTGTTTCCATCGCTAGGTTGTAGCCAGAACTCTTATGGTCCGACCTGTGCTCTGATCTGCTTATTAAAACTCTCACTTGATGATCGATACCTTTTGCAATTTCCTTGAGATTTGAACCCTTAAAAAAATACTTTCGCTGTGCAATCACTTGAATTTTCTAGATTGAATTCGTGATGGCTATCTTAGATCGAAATTGATGCGTCTTTGTGCTGAAGGAGTATTTTATTGTGATGAGAAGTCCTTCGCAAGTTGTTTAAGCTGCCAGCGAATGCCTTCCGAGATTTTACTCCTTTACTAAACTGGTATGGGTGCGCTTAAGGAAGACTGCCTTAAGTCTCATATGGGAAGGATCGTGTATTCCATGAGGATGCGCAAGAGAAAGATCCAGGCGAACGAAGGTCGCTAGGATCCTTGCTTCGAAAATTATGGGGGTTTTAAATTTCTGCTAAAACCTGGGTAAGTTGTCCGAAGTGTTATTTCGATTCTCGACGTCCCATAAAACGATGGGGATTACTTCTATTAGATATGAGTTTGGTACTTTCACCTCTGCGTTTTACCTTAAGTCGGAATCCCCTTCCTTCCTTGGGTATTCAACCTGGGTCAGTGGTGGAGGCAGTTCGAAACCTGTTGTCGTTGGGACGGGTGTGATTTTAGCACTCCAGAAATTCGTAGTCCCGTTGGGGAGGCTCCGCCTCGGTGCGTGAGGCTTGGAGTCCTTCTCATTTTCTCTCTGAGTGGTTGG
>SNQJ01S0002430.1:235690-247631 GCA_010110895.2 Picea sitchensis | reverse complement strand
TGAGAAACTTAGAACCATGAAAATCAAACAATGACCAACATAATGCTACCAATGGATCAATATATTAGTAGAAAAAACACCATAGAGAAAGTCAGGGACTTATGAGTCCTGTATTCCTCCTTGGGAGGTCTCTTGATTTCCCTAATTCATATCTCTTCTCTTTACAATGGAAAAAATGGAAAATGATGAAGAAAAACAATGCCTATTCCCTAAAGAGGTGAGTGGAATGGCCTATTGCAATGGTGCTTAAAGGCTTCAAAGAGAAAAGAGGATTCTCAAGGAAGAATTCTTCCAGCATAACAATACCTTGAAGATCTTGGTTTCTTAGCAAACACATGGATATTATTTATAACATTCATACATGGAAAACTGTAATTCGTTCATAGTGTGAACAAGGGGCCTTTTAGGGCACCCTCTAGCCCGTGACCAAGACCCAAGATAGAATTCACTCAGATATGAGTGTCAAATCGTTTTGGGGGTTGGACCAGAAGTGGTGGAGGGGTCGAAAAGATCCATAAATGCGTTGTTTAAAGAAGTGTGCAAATTTTCTTGTACACATTCACGCATTGTGCAAAGTGTGCGTTGAGGCCTCTATTGACCTGCGCATTGTGTGTGCGCTCCTTTTGGTGATTATGTGCACTCTGATTTTTGACCCCAATTACATATTTTTTTTCCTTCTAGATGAATTTTAGTGTTGTATGTGGACTAATTGCTATCGGCATTGATGTTTTTCCTTAACCATTTGTGTGTAAAGTTGTAGTTGATTTTTTAGTGATAACACTTATTTTTATGATAGAAAAAAATTCTCCTTTCGTCACGAGAACTAATACCACCTTACTAAGAGGGGAATGGAATATATTGTTAGAGCTCACAACATGATGGTAAACACAAAACTTTTTAGTGCATGACAAATGAGGAGAATCATAAACACTAATAAGAGATATGTACTCATAGTCGTAAGAGAGAAAGATGTTGGAACATCTGACGCTTTCCAAGGATGTGATCCTTCTCATAAGAAATAATTAATTGATATTGTTTCTAAGTATGATGATATTTTCCAGGAACCAGATGGATTACCTCCTAAGAGGGAAATCTAACATGAGATACATCTTCAGCAGGATTCTCCTCTTCCTAATGTGGGCATGTATAGGATGTCATTTGTGGAGATGACAGAGATCAAGAAGAAGGTACAGGGCTTATTGGATCAATGGGTCATCATGACAAGTTCATCTCCTTATGGTTCTTTGATCGTGATGGTGCCAAAAAAAGATGGCACATGGATAATGTGTGTCGATTACCGGGACTTAAATAAAATCACGATAAAAAATCGATACCCTCTTCCTCGTATAGATGATTTACTTGATCTATTAAAGAATGTTGTTTATTTCACTAAGTTGGATTTTCATAATAGATACCATCAGATCAGGGTTGCATAACAAGATGCATGGAAGACTTCCTTTAAAACCAAACATGGATTGTTTAAGTGGTTAGTTATGTTGTTTGGGCTTTGTAATGCTTCGACAACCTTCATGCGTGTGATGAATGATGTATTCAGGCCTTTCCTAGATGATTTTGTGATTGTATATTTAGATGACATTCTTATTTTTAGTGGGACTTGGGATGAACATGTGAGGCATGTAAAGAAAATATTGGATACTTTGCAAAGGGAAAATTTGTATGTAAAATTATCTAAATGTGAATTTGGCCAGACTGCACTTGTGTTCTTAGGTCATATTGTAGGAGAAGGACAATTAAGAGTTGATCCTTCCAAGATTGATGTAATTGTAAATTGGCCTGAGCCAAAAAGTGTAACTGAGATCCATACCTTCTTAGGTGCACTCCAGTATTAGAGGAGGTTCATTTCAAACTTCTCCTCTATAAAATCTCCTTTGCATGCCTTAACCAATGTGAAGAACACTTCTCAGTGGGAAGGAAAGAAACAAAAATCTTTAGACAGTTTGAAGGAAAATATCAGTACAACACCAGTATTAGCACTGTCGAATCTTCAACAACCCTTTGATATCGAGACAGATTCTGGCGGATACACCATGGGTGTAGTATTGATGCAATATCATAAGCCTATCTGTTACTACTCTGAAACTTTTAACCAAGTTGTTGTTAACTATCCTACATATGAAAAAAAGTTGTATGCATTAGTTCAAAGTGTAAAGAAATGGAAACACTATTTCTTAGGGAAGGAAACAATCATACATATAGGTCACCAACCCTTATAGTATCTCCAAGAGAAAACCAAACTGCAACAATCTCAACACTACAGATGGATGGGTTTTCTACAACAATTTCATTTGGTAATCAAGTACAAAAAGGGTACAAGTAACAAGGTAGTTTATATTCTTTCTATCCCTCCTATTGCTACTTCTATTATTTTGAAGAATACTTCTTTATCTCATGATAGCTATGTGGAAAAATATATCATTGATGAATATTTTAAAGAAGTATATGAGAAGCTAACCCATGGTGAACAAGTAGAGAACTATTTTCTGCAGGGAAAACTACTCTACCATCTTGGAAAGCTATGTATTCCTACAAATGAATGAGTCCATGTAATACGAGAAGCTCACACTTCTCTTTTGCCTGGGCATTTTGGGGTAGGAAAAGGTATGGCTCATTTGCAGAGATTTTGTTATTGGCCTCAAATGAAAGAAATTGTAACTAAATATGTAAAGGGATGTGTGATGTGTTCTACTTGTAAGCCCACTAATAGAAAACGGGGGCTATAATCACCACTACCTGTTCCATCCCATCCATGGGAATGTATCTCCATGGATTTTATAGGGGGTTTACCAATGTCAAAAGGGGGTCATGACTATTTGTATGTTGTAGTGGATAGGTTCGGTAAGATGTGTATCTTAATTCCATGTAAAAAGTAGATCATTGCTTAGCAGACTTTTAATCTCTTATTTTAGTATGTTTGGGTTCACCTTGGATTACCCACATCCATTATCTCGGATTGAGATAATCGATTCATTGGGGATTTTTGGACAAGATTTTGGAGAATGATGGGCACCAAATTGAAGAGGAGAATTTCTTTCCATCCATAGAATGATAGACAAATAGAGGTTGTAAATCGAACATTGGTACATTTTCTTCGAGGCTACTGCAACAAGCATCCCAAGTTATGGGATGAAAAAAATACCCTATGTACAACATACTTACAACTGAGCCTTACATTCCTCTACTAAATGTTCACCTTTTGAGACATGTTTTGGGTACCTACCTAAAGTTCCTTTGGAATTGATGTATGGGAGAGATGCCAATTCAAATGAAGAAATAAAAGATGATAGATCCCATAAGTTCATCCAGAGGATCCAACAGGTTCATCGGGAAGTCAAGGAACAATTGGAGAAAATTCAAGTACAGTATAAAGCTCGACATGACAAACACAGGGTTGATCATCAGTTCTAGTTTGGAGATCGGGTATGGCTTCTCATCAACAAGGAGAGATTGAAGCGTGAAAGAAAGAAACTCAAGCCCATTCATTATGGACCCTTTGCTATTTTGATGAAAAGTGGTACCAATGATTTTCATCTCAATCTTCCACCTTATATGAAGATTTACTCAGTTGTAAATGTAGAGAACTTGAAATTTTTTGAACCTCCCATGATCATGGATCAGGATGAGGAAGTTTCAATACCTTCATTTGATGAGTTTTATTATGAATAATTGGATGAGTTACAGGAAGATATCATCATGGACAGAAGTACGGGGACTTCACGCAGGGGTGATGTTGATTATCTTCAAATCGGGTTAAAGGGCACACATCCAAGCAAGGAAAAGTGGATTGAGAAGGACAAGGTGAGGGAAATATTCCCTCACTTATATGTTGATTGATGAAAGATTTTGGTGGTCCAAAAAGATCTCATTGGGAAGGTGTGATCCAAAAAGGATCCATAAAATAACAAAGATAGCTCAGAACTTGTAAAAGCAACTCAGGATGCTCAGAATGGCCTCAGGAGACAGAGAAAGGGAAAATATTCAAAGTTCTAAAAAAATAGTGAAAATGATGTCATCGCGAAGACCATGTTGCAAGATTTCCAATGGCACAAACAAATTATCAAATGGAGTTACGGATCGAAAGATATTCGTGGTCAAAGTTTGGTCAACCAAGCCCAGTGAGTAGGGGGATCACTTAGCATCTGTACTGCTGACGTCATCATTAGTACGAATGACGTCAACATCAATATGGATGATGTCATCATCTGTACAACATATGTGGCATGTGAAGGATGCAACATGTGTCATGTTGACGTCAACATGGTGACGTGGCAGCACTAGAGGTTGCCACATGTCACTCATATTTGGAATTTCTATGTCATTTCATGGACCAGTGAAATTGTGCCATGTGGTAGTCTGTACAGCCACATGGTAGTCCGTACAGTGACGTGGTGGATGACGTGGAAGGATGAGTTGGCAGTTGAGTTGACAAACCATACGCTGATGTGGTAGGATGATTGTACAATGGTTGACATGGCCCAATGGTTGGTTGCCACGTGGCCCAGTCATGGGACACCACGTGGAAGAGGGAAATTGTCCAATGATAACCCATGATCGAAATTTTAAAACAAATTAATATTTGGCGGGTTCACCAAATCTGGCGGGACCCCGCCAAATCTGGAAACCGACCAACATCTAGAAGCTNTATATATATATATATATTACAATGGTCAATTCAGAAGGGGAGGGCCGCAGGCTCAACCCCGGGACCTCACCCCTTTATACACACCTTAATATATGCTCTGTAACCAATAGGTCAATGGACTCACATTGGTTGTAATGCTGGTTTATTTATTTAGAACATGAATACACTTAGTGATGGAGGAGGGCACACATGGGTACAGAATGACACAGTTTTCGAGACAAATTATTCATCACTTATTGCAGGTTGTAGGGCACGAAAACCAAGACATAGTTTCTCTTGGGCCTAGGAGTGCCAGAGTTAGATTGAGGCATGGAGACATTAGTTTTTGGGTAATTCGACACCACAAATTTAGTGGTGTTGTCTCTTTTTTGATTTGAGTAAAAAATTTGCAGCTTGATTTCAGAATGAGGTATACTTATGTAATTTGTCAAATTATATTGTCGAGTTAATAAAAAGGCCTACCCATTTGAGAGCAGGACTCGAAGATGTAGTCCACCAGGGACAAACTTCGTTATCAAGTTTTTTGTCATTATTGAGATGTTCCTTCTTTAATGGTGCACTTTAATTTATGCTCATGTAATGCAATTCTTTAGAAGTCACTCAATGAAAATATCTTGGATCATTGAGTCAGAAAGTGGATTGTATTGGTTTGAGTATTTCATTTATGCATGTGTGACATATGATCAATTATATTATGATGTTGTTTATGGATCATTGACAATGTTTCGTTGATGGATGCAGGTGACAATTGCTTACTAATATGACTCACATAAGGAGTAAAGGGGCCATGCACATAGACCAGATATTGAGGGAGAGGTGTGGAAGCATCCTTGTCACAACCTACTAGCACTCGCGTCGTGGCTTGAATTGTAGGTTAACGATTACCTAGTTCGAGAGATCCACGATGTCGTGAGGGAAGACTGAGACAGTTGTTGATGGATATTTCTAAGGGGGACACAATAAGGCAGGGTTATTATTCCATAGAATCCCTTAGTCTCTCACAAGGTCACACGAATGGAGTGTTGACTCTAGGGGTTGGACAACTACCAAAACCAGTCAAAAGTGAGTGGAACCCTTGGAGAATGGAGTGCATCTTGAAGGGAACGTCGCGTAGTTAAAAATTTGAGTCAAAGGAAAGTGGCACCCTTGGAGGTAACGTCGCGAAAGTAACACTTGAGTCAATGAATCTAGGTGGCCTAGAAAAAAAAACTTGAGCAAATTTTAACACCTTGTAAAATGCTTAAACATTGTCGGATTTAATTAATTAATTAAGAATTGGAATTATTAATTTTAAACCCCCAAATGAAAGTCTAATCCTATTTGAATTTAAGTCTAAGTCTAAAATTGGTGAGATTACTAAAACTAAACTACAAATTAAATAAAATAGGAAATAGGTAAATCAAATTAAGAAATTAAGGAAGATGAAATAAGTCTAAAGAAATAATATAATATACGTGTGGAGAGAATACCAATTTGGAATTTAAGATAAGGAAAGAATAAAGCATAAAAGATTGTGCACGCATAGAAATGTATCTAGAGTCTAGTTAACAATAGTTTAACTAGAGAATAATCCTCTTTTAACTCAACTCAGTTCTAGAAAGGGGTCAGTCATTAACTGAGAATAAGGGAAATAAAGAGTCAATTAGGAGTGATTTAAGGAGCCCTTTTAGGAGAGGTGAGAGAAATTGAATTGAATTAAATTAAATTGTGAATTTACTTGTGCAACTAAGGAAAAGGGTGACAAGTGTATGGGGAAGTAATTCTAAATTATCTAATTAAAAAGTGAATGAAACGTGCAAGTGGGGGTTGTCATTGAGGAAACTCGTATAAAAATAAATGGCTGAGATGAGAAATGAACGCACTAGTTATGGGTAAAGTTATGTTGCAAAATTTTTCACTGGTTTTACTTGTGAGAGAGGCAAACTAGTAGCTAGAATATTTTTGGTTGAGTGTGTGCATGGCCCGTTTGCGGCTAGAAGGGCTAAGGGGGAAGAAGAATACCCCTAACTTTAGCTAACTTTAGCTATTGGAAGGAGGAAGTAATCTTTTTTTTTCATAGAGATTGTAGTGCATTTAATTTTGGAACAATGTATGCTATGTATAAAATGTTATCACTTATTGTTGTTCTACAGAGAAATTTTTATATATTAACGAAATCGATCCCGGGATTTATGTTGAATGCATGGATTTTGTTTTACTTGTTCACCCTTACAACCATAGGATTTTAATTGTTTCCATCGCTAGGTTGTAGCCAGAACTGTTATGGTCCGACCTGTGTTCTGATCTGCTTATTAAAACTCTCACCTGATGATCGATACCTTTTGCAATTTCCTTTAGATCTGAACCCTTAAAAAAATACTTTCGCTGTGCAATCACTTGAATTTTCTAGATTGAATTCGTGATGGCTATCTTAGATCGAAAATGATGCGTCTTTGTGCTGAAGGAGTATTTTATTGTGATGAGAAGTGCTTCGCAAGTTGTTTAAGCTGCCAGCGAATGCCTTCCGAGATTTTACTCCTTTACTTAACTGGTATGGGTGCGCTTAAGGAAGACTGCCATAAGTCTCATATGGGAAGGATCGTGTATTCCATGAGGATGCGCAAGAGAAAGATCCTGGCGAACGAAGGTCCCTAGGATCCTTGCTTCATAATTTCTTCGAAAATTATGGGGGTTTTAAATTTCTGCTAAAACCTGGGTCAGTTGTCCGAAGTGATATTTCGATTCTCGACGTCCCATAAAACGATGGGGATTACTTCTATTAGATATGAGTTTGGTACTTTAACCTCTGCGTTTTACCTTAAGTCGGAATCCCCTTCCTTCCTTGGGTGTTCAACCTGAGTCAGTGGTGGAGGCAGTTCGAAACCTGTTGTCGTTGGGACGGGTGTGATTTTAGCACTCCAGAAATTCGTAGTCCCGTTGGGGAGGCTCCGCCTCGGTGCGTGAGGCTTGGAGTCCTTCTCATTTTCTCTCTGAGTGGTTGGTGTGTGAGGATTGGGGTTCTTCCCCTCGTCCCTACGCTTTTTGTCCTGTGGTGACGAGTGCAAGCTTGAAGGCTGGTTAAAATCGGGGCCATACCACCTGCGTGGTAGCTTCTAACCCTTGGAACAAACCACAGTTTGGTTCGCATTGCTGTCCCTCCTTACTCGACTCCTCAAATCGATTTGGATAGGGGTATCTTCAGCTTGCTTTCCGAACCTGGAAGTTTGTTTAGTGGAGAGGTTCCTGGAACACATGGACTCCGTTCCGCAGTGTCGCGCTCTCGTTTAACCATCATAAAGTTTTAAATTCATGTAGACTCACTCGCCAACGCTGGGTGTTGGAGCATTTAAACTTTTCCCTTGCGCTGTGGAGAACCTCGGTTGGAGTT
Organism: Picea sitchensis; assembly: GCA_010110895.2. NCBI lineage: Eukaryota > Viridiplantae > Streptophyta > Pinopsida > Pinales > Pinaceae > Picea > Picea sitchensis. The sequence continues at coordinate 239,604 of SNQJ01S0002430.1, read as the reverse complement.
TCCAGCCCTTTCCTTCTTGTCATCGAAATCTTCTCGCTGCACTAAAATCGTAGAGATATTACCTCTGCGTTGCCACCCCAACCGCTGAGTTGGCTGGAGGTCTTTTCCTCCTAAAGCTCATATTTTGATGGACTTCCTGATCGTTTCCTTGTAGGTGACAACCTCTCTTATTTTATTGTCGAGCCTTACTTCTGTTCTATCAAACTTCAAGGGGGGGAATTTAAGTCAGCCTCTGGTTGCTCAGTTTGTTTCTTGGCTTTTGAAAAACTTGGCTTTTGAAAAACTTGATCCATTAAAATATATGCAATAAAACCTTACATAGGGGCATATAAGTTAATCATGAATACCTTATCCTTTCTTATTGTCCTTGATAATTGATATCCTTACCTTTTTATTGGATATGTGGATGGTGTATGAGTTCTATATATTGCGTAATTTATTGATCTATTAAATCTTCTTAAGGGCATGTACTACCACCCTTTGTATTTTTACCTTGATGCAATGATACTGTCACCCTATCCAAGAGAGATTTGTGTATTAACTCGTCCCAATGTATATCGGGGGACCATCTAACTTATCTTCTTATCCATTAAATGTTAGTTTGTAAATATTCACCTTGATTGGTAAGAATCCTAGAGTAAGAAATTTGGGAGGCACCTTAATACCCTCACATCTTCTATGTAGATGTGTTGATTCATTCAATAGATTAGAGATACAATGCTTAGTGCTTATTGGGATAATTTTTATAGTCTTTAAAGGAAGGCTACAATAGTAGTGGAAACCTCAAGTTTTACTTATGAAAATTTGTTACTCATGGGACCTTACTTGTGGATGGGGCCTTGGTTCTAATTAATTTATGTCTCAGTTAAACGAGGGATCTCTTACGAGATTCTTAAATGGATTCAATTTTGATATTAAGTTTTTACATTCTTAAATGACTCCTAAAATGAAGGATAGCTTAGTTGAGCTAATTACTAGATGTTTTGCTACTGAGACTTGAACCACTTGATAAGTAATGCTAGACCTTAATAGGAACAATTGGCAATTTACTAATGGGATTTATTATTCTCATACCTTCCCACTCAAACTTGCGCTTGTTTGTTGAATTATTGTCTGAGATGAAAGTTATTTTATTTTATTGGATTGTGATAAACCGATGGTTGATTAATTGATAATAATCTTTGTGTGCTTTGAAATAATGTTGATTTATGTTTATTTAAGTTATTAGAATACTCTTGCACCCTGAATAATTGATGATTAAGATTGATTGATTGATCTAGTTGTCGTCGTCTTGATTGGATTAGTGGGATTTATAGATCTCCTTGTTCGTCAAAATAGTCGCTAGCCCTAAGACCTTAAATGGTCAAAATAAATCGGATGTATCCTGGGATTGAGCGTTGCTTATGTGTCTTGTAGGTCCTAATTATGCAGGATAGGTTGGGTGGGTATTTCTTTATTATATAGCGATATGGTTGATCATTGTTATATTTCTTCGGTTGATTTGATGTGTTGAAGTGTGTCGCTATTTATGTTTCTGTGTTGATCCTGTGTCGCTATCATTTATGTAAAAGTGTTGGCTTCTGTTGTTATTGATTACTGAGGTGTCACTTGTAATACTTTTGATTTTGATGTCGTGTAGATTATGCATTTCCCTGAATTATGTGTTGACGTTATTCCCTAATGCTTTAAAAACATTTTTTTTACCTATTATACTACGTTTGTTGTCGTAATGACGGGGTTGTTACATATGGTATCAGAGCGGGTTCAAACCTACGACTGTGGATCGTCATGCCTTCCTATGTATTATATTTTGATCAGTAATTTATCGATAATTTAAAATTTGAAATTGTCCCTACGGTAATCTTGGTTAGAGGATGCCATGGAGGTAGATGACGTGGTGCTAAGGGAGTGATCAGAATCTAGACCAGGGTTCAAATTTTAGCTCAAAAATGAAAGTGTTCAGAATTGCCTCAAAACAAACGGGTGCGTAGGCCTCATCGTCACGATCCCAATGCACTTTGAATAGGGTCAAACAAACATCAGATGAGTGAGATATCGCGTTGTGTTCAATTTGCCAAACTGGCAAAAGAAATATAGATTGTATAGTCTGTACAGTCTGTACAGGTGATGACATGGCAGGTGTTGATTAGACATGTTGACATGGTAGGATCTGAGTGGACAACCAAGGGTCAATGTGGGTGAATGAGGTTTTGACACCTGGCGCTTTACTGGCAAATCGGCAGGTGCCACGTGGCCCAGGCATGGGCTGCCACGTGGCACCATGCTGTAGTGTAAAATTATTGTGGACTCCATGGGATTCGAACCCCGGACCTCCACCCACGATGAAAAGTCTTGGAAATGGCTGGATTAACAACGCGCCACACTTTAATTCTTAATATATGTATGTTTTGATATATATTTGAACTTGCTATGGTTTAATTTCGGCGAGGTTCGGGCTGGGGCTTAGCCCCAACCCCCTGTTTAATACGCCTACCATGTGACCCTTGCCAAACAAAGAATTATGCGCAGACTTTTCAAACGGTCCTACCATTTTCCACCGCCACTTGTCAATCCCACAGTTAATCTTGCAAACTGTGCCATAATTCGCGCTAGGACATGGCCACATGGCCCCCCATGCACCCAACACCTCCGTGGTTTGGGGGCTAGGTTCCCTAATCGTTCTACATTTTTGCATGTTTTTTGGAAATGGGCGCATGTGCTGGGTTTAGGTATGGGAAACACCCAGAAGCCAGATTACTCACACAAGAGATGCGATTTGGTGAACCAGAGACAATAAGCTTGAAGGAGGAAAATGGCAGGAGGCCCATCTTCTTCATCTTTTGGCCAAATGAGGTGCAGAAAAATCCTAGCTAGGGGTTTTTGGATGTTCTGAATCCATTGGTACTGTTTTCAAATCCATTTGGAGACTTTGTTTACAAGTTTTTTTTACCTTGAAGTTTCAGGAGCTCCAGGGAGCTTAGGGCCACCATTGAAGGAGGCCATGCTTAGATGAGCCCAAGTCTATTTTCTATGACTGAATAGTCATTTTCGACTAATTGTTATGATCTAAACACATTGGGACAAGTTTCATATCCATTTGAGGACTTTTACATGTGTTTTTTCCACAAGGAATCTCAGGGAAGCTCAAGGCCATGAGTAGAAGAGGTCATGCCCGGATGAGCCATGGTCCGTTTTCAGACATCCAATAGTCATTTTGGGGGTTTTTATGTATTCTGAACACAATGGTACAGTCAATAAATCCATTAGAGTTGAGCAGCAGCTTGTAAAAAAATCTTTGAAAAACTAATCCCAGAGAGCATAGTCTATTGATGGAGGCTCAAGGAGATGTAGCCCAGTTGGGGGTGAACTCCTTTATCATCTTGTTATTGTTGTGATTTTGTTGGTTATTATTTGCTGCAATTCATTTTTTGTTGTATTCTTTAAACAACACATTTAACCTTTAAAGGACCTCACATATACACACATAAAAGAATCCTAAACTTCACACATAAAACCTCTTGCACAACTTTGACAGAGAGCAAGGTCCTGAAGTTTATTTTAATGGAGTAGAGAGTGCTTGCATAGAAAAACAAGTCAGCCCCATATTTTTAGATCAGGTGGTATCAAAGAAGAGTTTTTCTCATGTGATTTCCATTTATAGCTAGAGATTTAGCTGTTGGTATTATTGTGCAAGTTTTGTGTTGAAGTTTGATACCTTGCAAGGATGGAGGAAGCTTCAAACAGTAAGAGTTCTCATACATATTCATTAGCCAAGTTATTTGACAAAGAGATGTTGAAGGAGTTTGTAACCATGAGAGATACGGTACAAGAGTTTTGGGAAGATAGAAAAGAGAGCATTGTCCTTCAAGAGAAGTTGAAGGCCATGAAGGAGGAGAAGCACTAGCTTATTGAAA
>SNQJ01S0002430.1:207089-231117 GCA_010110895.2 Picea sitchensis | reverse complement strand
AAGTTATTGTTAAAAATGGGCTATGAAGGTAGAGCGTTAGGCAAGCATGCACAAGGCATTGTTGAGCCTATTGTTGTTGAGGAGAGGCCCAAGTATTGTGGTCTTGGATATGAACAGAAAGATGAAGCATATTCCAAAGTTGAGGAGACAAGAGAAACAATTCCAAGAACAACTTTTATTGCAAGTTCAATCCCTCAAGCATGCAAAGTATGTGTTCAATATGAATGCAAATGTATGAAACAAAAGAGTTGTGACAACCATGAAGACACAAACATTGTTGTTGGTATTCAAAAGAGATCTAGTAACTCTTCAAATTCACCTCCTCAAGAAGGCGATAAAGGTGAATGTTCAAGTATATTTCTGCCTATCATTCAGTTGCTTTTGATTATGTTAAGCATGGTAAATTTTCATGTAAAAATGGAAGAAAAAGTCCATGTGCATATTGTGGTTTAGATAACCATCATGTTTCAATATGTTGGAAAAGATTGACCACATTCAGGAAACTTTCCAAGCAAAAGCAACTTGAAAGGAAGATGCAAAAGATTTGCACTCATTGTCGGAAAAGGGGTCATCTCATTGACCAATGTTGGACATTGTATCCAACCACTCATCCACAGCACGGGAAGCAGATGGATAAAGAGACTGGCAAGAATGGAAGAGGAGATTCCATCATCGATGTAAGTCAAGATGATTCACAAGAAGACGATGTTCAGTAGAAAAAGTCACCATTGACTTGGCTTGGTAAGAAATGGTTAGATTTGTTGAACAAATAAGGCTTGCATTTTTCTATTTGTAGATGCACTTTTCAGCCTTATGTGTGCATTTATGTTGAAATTTTGAGAAGTTGAAGCAGTTTATCATAACTTGTATGATGCAAGTTTGCATGTGAATGCAATTCATTTGAAGGCATTCTTGTTGTTGCACAACTTCGCCAGGAGGATGTAAAAGATGGGTATGATACTCACTTGTTGCAGCCATTTATCTTTTTCATTTTCAGATCTTAAGTACCCACATGTTTTTGGGTTTATGTACTTATGTTTGTACCTGAAGGAGAGTTGAAGAGCTATGCACATGCATGTGATTTTGTATGTGTGAAAATTGAAATTTTTGAAAGTTTCATTATGAGTGACTCATGAATGTAACATGGTTGTGTATCATGAATGTCAACTTGTCATTTGGAATGTTGATTTTTTTCAAATGAGTCTCGACTTGTGTCGATGTTGTCTTGACGACTATGTTGTGTCAATCATGTTTTCCGACTTATGTTTAATCGACGGTGTTTGTCAGATTGTAAGTCGATATTGAGTACACCAAGATGCAGGAAAATGCCATGTTCTTTGATGAAGTAAAAGATGCGACCATTTGCTTGAATATCAAAAAGGCTTTGTTGGCATCATTTTCAGTCTTGTATAAAATTTGTTTTCAAAATTCATGGTTTTCTTGGTTTGTGGCAAGATGTCGCAGGGAAGTTTTGCAACCATTGTAGAGGGAATTGTGTTTACGCCAAAGATTTCAAAAGAGGGACTTGTTTCTCAGTGGGAAGGTTGTCAGTATTCCAAGCAAAAAGAGAAAAGTGGGTCAGCGACAGCTAGAGGACAGTGGTTGAGGGAAATAGCCAGTTGCAGTGCAAGGCATGTCAAGGTACCCAGGTGATTGCCAAAAACACTTTTCAAGTAGAATCAGTTGATAGAACTTGGAAGTAAAAGAGTAATGAAGCTTAGTCAGATAATCATCAGCTTTTTTGGGTGCAAAATCCTTTCAGTGGGAAGGTGTGATCAGAATCTGGACCAGGGGTCAAATTTTAGACCAAAAATGAAAGTGTTCAGAATCACTTCAAAACGAATGGGTACGTAGGCCTCGTCATGAAGAACCCAATGCACTTTGAACAGGGCCAAACAAACACATTATGAGTGAGATATCATGTTCTGTTTGATTTGCCAAACTGGCAAAAAAATTGTTGACTGTATAGTCCGTACAGGTGATGACGTGGTAGGTGATGATTGGACATGCTGACATGGCATGATGATGATGTGGCAGGAGCTAAGTGGACAACCAAGGGTCGACGTGGGTGAATGAGGTTTTGACACGTGGCGCTTTACTGGAAAATTGGGAGGTTCCATGTGGCCCAAACATGGGCTGCCACATGGCACCATGATGTAGTGTAAAATTATTGTGGAGTCTGTGGTATTCGAACCCCGAACCTCCACCCATGATGCAAAGTCTTGGAAAACGCTGGATTACCAATGCTCCATGCTTTAATTCTTAACATATATATGTTTTGATATATATTTGAACTTGCTATGGTTTAATTTCGGTGGGGTCCGGGCTAGGGATTAGCCCCAGCCCCCGGTTTAATACGCCTACCATGTGATCCTTTCCAAAAAGAGAATTACACATAGAATTTTCAGACGGTCCTGCCATTTTCCACTGCCACTTGTCAAGCCCATGGTTAATCTTGCAAACTGTGCCATAATTCACGTTGGGACGTGGCCACATGGCCCCCCATGCATCCAACACTTCCGTGGTTTGGGGGCTAGGTTCCCTAACCATTCTACATTTTTGTTCATTTTGAGGAAATGGGTGCATGTGTTGGGTTTAGGCACGGGAAACACCCAGAAGCCAGGTTACTCACACAGGAGGTGCGATTTGGCGAACCAAAGACATCAAGCTTGAAGGAGGAAAATGGGAGGAGGCCTATCTTCTTCATCTTTTGGCCAAATGAGGTCCCGAAAACTCCCAGCCAGGGGTTTTTGGATGTTCTAAATCCATTGGTACTATTTTCAAAGCCATTTGGAGACTTCTTTTGCAGGTTTTTTTACCTTTAAGTTTCAGGAGCTCTAGGGAGCTTAGGGCCACCATTGAAGGAGGCCATGCTCAAATGAGCCCAAGTCTATTTTTTATGATTGAATAGTCATTTTTGACTAATTGTTATGCTCTGAACACATTGGGATAGGTTTTAGATCCATTTGAATACTTTTATAGGTGTTTTTTCCACAAGGAAGCTCAGGGAAGCTCAAGGCCACCAGTAGAAGAGGTCATGCCTAGATGAGCCATGGTCTGTTTTCAGAGATCCAATAGTCATTTTTGGGGTTTTTATGTATTCTAAACCCAATTATATTGTCAGTAAATCTATTGGAGTTGAAAAACAACTTGTAAAAGAATCTTTGAAAAATTAATCCCAGAGAGCCTAGTCCATTGATGGAGGCTCAAGGAGATGTAACCCAATTGGGGGTGAACTCCTTTATCATCTTGTTATTGTTGTGAGTTTTCTAGTTATTATTTTATGAAATTCATTTTCTGTTGTATTGTTTAAACAACACATTTAACCTTTAAATAACCTCACACATACACACATAAAAGAAGCCTAAACTTGACACATAAAACCTTTTGCACAATTTTGACATAGAGCAAGGTCCTGAAGTATATTTTAATGGAGTAGAGGGTGCTTGCATAGAAAAACAAGTCAGCCCCCTATTTTAAGATTAGGGAGGAGGTGTGACTCCTTCAGTAGCACTCACGCCAAAGGGGTCTAACCCCCAAGGAGAAGAACAATTCATAGGAAAGGAGCAGATTGTTGTGGGGGATGGGGTTGGTCTAACGAGGTCCTTCTAGATGATGTCAAAGGCCATGATTAACCACCTAGATAGATATGAGGCCAGGGTGCCTGTACCCAACGAGGGCTCACATCACACTTCAGTTGGCAGTGGTAGCATTCAAAGAGAACTCGAGAAGGTTAAGTCTCTCGAAAAAGTGGGTTCCATGAAAATCTCAGCTGCTGAGGTATGGTTGTAGAATACGACGATGTTCTTTTCACTTCGTGATTTCACCTCCCACATGAAATGTTGCAGGATGGCATTCTGTTGAAGGGGAGAACTCTTATATGGTGGAAGACACTCCTACCTCAACTAAACATGGTCGTCGAAGACGTGTTATGGGAATTGTTTATGGAGAAGTTCCAAGAGAGGTGCTTATCAAAGGAATTCATTGAGCGCCAACTCAATGAGTTCAACTCCTTATGACAGCATTGTCATACGGTGCCCGAGTATGAGGCCCAATTTATGGAGCTACTTTAGTATGCCCCGCATATGATCACATAGAAGGTGAAGGTAAACAAGTTTGTGTTTAGCCTTAACGACAACACTCATGTGAAGGTGAGTATCCTAATGCCTCAGGCATTACATGATGCAGTCCAAAAGTCCCTCATCGCTAAGGAAGAGCTGACCAATGGGGGTCAAGGAAGGAATCTTGCAATACTGATTGGGAAGATGACATCAAGTGCGCAACATCATCAGATGCTAGCCATATGGACATCAGGGTATCGAGATGTGTCTAGAGGACCCATGTTCATGACACCACCATGACCGGTTCCTCAGCAGAGGAATTCCTACAGGGGACCATCGCATCAACAACTATGATGCCAACAACTGTAGCTTAGGCCTGTTCAGCAGAATAGACCAACATCTCTGACTGGTAGGCCAACAACTTCTAGTTCATGGAACATGAGTATTGGGCCAAAGACAAGGTGTTGGATAGGTGGAGATCCACCTTAATAGTGAGAGTGTTTAGTTGAGAAGGCCAAAGCGACCATATCAATGGGATAGAATACAATTGGATATCTAGGGAAAGGCCCACAAGATTCATGCAACAATGAATAATCGACAAATCCAACACAAGTCCACTGTGCTCGAGACGTCTGGTACCATTGCCAACAAAAATTATAGTATTTGATAGATCCCGGTGCTATAGAGAGATTTATTTATAGTACCGCGTTGAAAGGAATTAAGGTAAAGGTAGTCGAATATGACGAGTTTAGGTATGTAGAAATATCTTTGGGTGCCAAACAAAATGTTAGATGAAGGGTTCCAGACTGTTGCATTAACATGGGATATTTTGTAACGAAGTCCAGCCTATATGGAACAATATTAGGATCTTACGACGCAATGATCGATATGGACTGGTTGGGATGGCATGATGAGATGCTCAACTGTAAGATGAAACAATTAATATGATCAATGACGTGGGGCAGAGAAGAGTGATTGTGGGAAGAAACCAGTGAGTGTCCTTGATATTCATTTCTACCCTACCACTATAGAATAACTTGTGCAAGGATGTAATTTATATGAAATCTTAGTGCTCAATGATAAGGGCAAGGAAGAAGGATTAGAAAACCTTCCAGTAGTATGAGAGTTGCTAACATATGTCCGTAAGAGTTTCCAGGTTTGTCGTCGAAAGATAATTGGTGTTGCAATCGATTGGAAACCTGGAACCAAACCGATAGCAAGAATTCCTTATTGGATGTCGACACCTAAGCTACAACAGTTGAAAATGAGTTTTCAAGGAGTTGTTGGACCTAGGACTTATACGTCTAGGTGTGTCACCTTAGGGTGTGCATGTTATTTTCATAAGAGAGAAGGATGGGTCATGGAGACTCTGTATTGACTACCATCAATTGAACAAGGAAACGATCAAGAACGAGTATCCATTGCCAAGAATAGATGAGTTGTTTGATCAAATGAAGGGGACGACGATATTTTCAAGGATAAACTAAAGATCAGGTTATCACCAGTTACAAATTAAAGAGGAAGATATTCCTAAGACTTCATTCAAGATGAGGTTCAGACACTATGAGTTTACCATTTTTCCATTGGGACGAAGAATCGCCCCTGGCTTATTCAAGAGTTTGATGAAAGGGGTGTTCCACAAATACTTGGACAAGTTTTTTCAAGTATTAATTGATGACACATTGATATATTCTTGGATGATGGAGGAACATGAGGAACATTTGTGCTTAGTATTACAGTGTTTACGGGAACAAAAATTACGGGAAACTGTCAAAATGCTCTCAAGGACTCCTTTCTTAGGGCATGGTATATCCAATGAAGGAATTGTTGTGGATCCAACGAAGGTAGAGGCTATTATGGAATGGCTTGTGTTGAAAAACATACTAGGAGTACGTAGCTTTTGGATTTTGCAGGATATTACCGACAATTCATCAAATGTTTTTCGAAGATAACAAATCCGATCACGGAATTGCAGAAGAAAAACATGAAGTTGTATGGACCAAGAAGTGAGCGGAAGCATTTCGAAGGCTCATTGGGCTACTGATGAAAACATCAATATTGGAAGTCCCTTGAGTTGGATAGGGATTCCTTGGTATGCACATACACATCCAAGGAGATTTTAGGCGGAGTATTGATGCAAGATAGTAAAGTGATCGCCTACATCTCAAGGAAATTAAGAAGGCATGAGGATAAATATGCAACGCATGATTAGGATTTATTGGCCATTATATACTCGTGGAGAGTGTGGAGACACTATCTAATTGGATGGAAATTTGAATAGAAAAAGGATCACTGTGGAATGCAACACTTTTTATGCAGGATGAATTAAACGCGCAGCAAAAGCGTTGGTTAGAATTACTTAGCAAATACAATTTGAGATTAAGTACATTAAAGGAATGGTGAACAAAGTGGCATATGTGTTGAGTCAAAGACGACACATATTCTCGATGATACCTCTTCAGAAGAATCTTCGAGAAAATATTCTAACTATACAATTCAACGATAACTGGTATAAAGAGGTTAAGGAAATTATCAGACCAGACACCATGATGGTATTGAAGTTTGAAGGATATACATTGGAAAATGATGGATTGATGAGGTATAATAACCATATGTATGTACTGCCTAACTACAAATTGAGAAATTTGATCTTAAGAAAATCTCATAGAGCAGTGTAAATAGATCATCCCGGAGTCACGGAGTTGAGGGAATACCTTAAGCCTTTATTCTTCTAGAGAGGAATGATGGTAGACATAGCTAGTTGGGTGGTGCAATGTCGAGAATGTCAGCAAGGGAAGGCTAAACATAGATATCGAGTAGGATTACTATAGCCAGACGCTATACCAGAATCAAAATGGGAGGTCATATCGATAGACTTTCTTGTTGGATTACCACTGAGGGCCAAGAGGCACGACTCGATTTTCGTGTTAGTTGACACTCTGATGAAGAGTGCACCTTTTATTCTTGTGCATATAACATATCTTGCACCAAACATAGCTAGAGTTTTCATCAACAAGATTGTAAGATTACATGGCATGCAAAAATGATCATATCTGATAGAGGATTAGAGTTTACAGGATGTTTTGGACCAGTTCCCAGGAGGCCTTGGGGACAGAATTGAACTGTAGTACAACATATCACCCTAAGAAAGATGATCAGACAAAACAAATGAACCAAATTTTGGAAGATATGCTGCGTATGTATGTAATGGACCAAAAAAAATGTTGTGTAGAATTCTTGCCACTTGTAGAGTTTGCATACAACAACAACTATTAAAGTACCAATAAGATGACACCATTATAGTTTCTCTACGGGAAACCGTGTCAGACTCTCTTGAGTTGGGATCGACTTGAGGATAGGGTCCTCATAAGGCCATAAGAGATCCAGGAAATGGAAGAACAAATTCCATCGATATGAAAAACGATTAAAGAAACACAAGATTGGTATAATAATTATGCTGATACATATCGCGTTGACCACAACTACAAAGTTGGCGACCGAGTTTCTTGCAGGTGAAACTGCACAAGAATTCTATTAAGTTCGGAAGGGGTGATAAACTCTCTTCTAGGTTGTGGGCCATTTCGAAGTTGTGCAAAGGAAAGGACTCATGGCCTATCGACTAGCCTTGCCTCATTATTTGAGGCATACACCCGATGTTTTTCTTGTATCTGTTTTGCAACATTATGTTAGTGATCCTACACATGTGATTGACATGAGTTCCTTGATGGTGTTGGACGAGGGTGCATTCACGACAGAGCCCATTCGCATTATAGACCATCACATTCGAAAACTACGACGTTGAACAATCGATCAAGTCAAGGTCCAATGGGACAATTTTAGTCCACACTCAGCTACCTGGGAGGACCCATATGATATATGCCGACAATTTCCATATTTATTGGATAGTTTAGACATATAGATCTTGTTAGATGTTTTATTTATTGCCTTTTATATACTTTTGCAACTTCGGGACGAAGTTTAAAACAAGAGGGGGTGTATGTAACATCCCGTTCTTGTGAGCACATGTTATTGACTTATTCTTTGAGGACACTCATGTGTGAGTTATCCCGTTATAGTAAATGGTTATTTGTTTCGCTTATGTATTCTTATGGTGATTTTGAGGTATTATTATTTATGTGTTTGATATCTATGTATTGACATATGCTATTGACGATTTTCCCATGAGTGTGCAGGACGCTTGACAGATTGAGGATGCTGACGGCATCGATGGACCTCCTTGGACTCCAGATTGAGTCAGAGAATGTATTGTATTGGTTTGAGTATTTCATTTATGCATATGTGACATATGATTGATTATATTATGATGTTGTTTATGGATCATTGAAAGTGTTTCGTTGATGGATGCATGCTGACGATTTCTTGTTAATCTGACTCACATAAGGAGTAAAGGGGCCATGCACATAAACCAAATATTGGGGGAGAGGTGTGGTAACATCCCTGTCACAACCTACTAGCACTCCCGTCATGGCTCAAATTGTATGTTAATGATTACCTAGTTCGAGAGATCCACGATGCCATGAGGGAAGACTAAGACAGTAACTCACGAAGATTTCTAAAGGGCACATAATAAGACAGGGTCCTTATTCCTTAGAAGCCCTTAGTCTCTCACAAGGTATCTCGAATGAAGTGTTGACTCGAAGGGTTGGAAAACTACCAAAAGCAGTCAAAGGCGAGTGGCACCCTTGGAGCAGAGAGAGCCTCTTGAAGGGCACGTCGCATAATTAAAAATTTGAGTCAAAGGCGAGTGGCACCCTTGGAGCATAGAGTACTTCTTGAAGGGCACGTCACATAATTAAAAATTTGAGTCAAAGGAGAGTGGCACCCTTGGATCACTGAGTGTGTATTGAAGGGCACGTCACGAAAGTAACACTTAAGTCAATGAATCTAGGTGGCCTAGAATAAAAACAAACCCTTGAGCGAATTTTTACACCTTGTAAAATATTGAAACATTGCCAGATTTAATTTATTAATTAATAATTGGAATGATTAATTTTAAACCCCCAAATGAAAGTCTAAGCCTATTTGAATTTAAGCCTAAGTATAAGCTTGGTGAGATTACTAAAACTAAATTACAAATTAAATAAAATAGGAAAGAGCTAAATCAAATTAATAAATTAAGGAAGATGAAATAAGGCTAAAGAGAAAATATAATACACATGTGTGCAGAAAATACCTATTTGGAATTTAAGATAAGGAAGGAACAAAGCATAAAATATTGTGCATGCATACAAAGATATCTAGAGTCTAGTTAACACTAGTCTAACTAGAGACAAATCTTATTTTAACTCAACTTAGTTTTAGAAAGGCGCTAGTCATTAATTGGGAATAAGGGGAATAAAGAGTGATTTAAGGAGTGATTTAAATTTAAGGAGTGAATAAGGGGAAGTAGGAGTGATTTAAGAAGTGCTTTTAGGAGAGGTGAGGGAAATTGAACTGAATTAAATTTAATTGTGGATTTATTTGTACAACTAAGGGAAAGGGTGACAAGTGTATATTTAATTGTGGATTTATTTGTACAACTAAGGGAAAGGGTGACAAGTGTATGGGTGAATTCTAAATTATCTAATTAAAAAATGAATTAATGTGTAAGTGGGGGTTGCCATTGAGGAAACTCCTATAAAACAAATGTCTAAGATGAGATATGAACAATTATGGGTAAATTTATGTTATAGAATGTTTGATTGGCTTTACTTGTGAGAGTTGGGATACCCAGCATGGGAGAGAGTGGTGGATCTACCTTGCGAAGCAATCTGGGAGCTAGAATATTTCTGGTTGAGTGTGTGTGTGGCCCCTTTGCGGCTCGAGGGGCTAAGGGGGAAGAAGAATACCCCTAGTGTAGGATAGGAGGTACTGGTGAAGTCTCAACAATTAACAAGAAGAAGATGGAAGGAATGCATATTGCCGAAGACTTCTCTGACTCATCATCACTGGATATGGTATTTCCTTTTGTTTTTCATAGAGATTATAGTGGATTTAATTTTGGAATGATGTATGGTATGTATAAAATGTTAGAAATTGTTTTTGTTTTACCTTAAGTCAGAATCCCCTTCCTTCCCTGGGCGTTCAACCTGAGTCAATGGTGGAGGCAGTTCGAAATATGTTGTCCCTGTTGTCATTGGGACAGATGTGTTTTTAGCACTCCAGAAATTCGCAGTCCCGTTGGGGAGGCTGCGCTTGGGTGCGTGAGGCTTTGAGTCCTTCCCTTCTTTTATCTAAGTGGTTGGTGCGTGAGGCTTGGTGTTCTTCCCATCATCCCTACGCTTGTTGTCCTGTGGTAACGAGTAAAAGCTTGAGGCTCGTTAAAATCGGGGCCATACCACATGTGTGGTAGCTGCCAACCCTCAAAAAAACTTGTAGTTTGGTTCACGTTGTTGTCCCGCCTTACTCGACTCCTCAAATCAATTTGGATCGGGGTAGCTTCAGCTTTCTTTTCGAACCTGAAATTTCGTTTAGTGGAGAGATACCTTCGTTACTGTATCAAACGGACTCCCGTCTGCACTGTCACGCTCTTGTTTAACCATCATAAAGTTTCAAATTCATGTAGAGTCACTCGCCAACGCTGGGTGTTGGAGCATTTAAACTTTTCCCTTGCGTTGTGTAGAACCTTGGTTGGATTTGCCAGCCCTTTCCTTCTTGTCATCAACATCTTCTTGTTGCACTGAAATCGTTGAGATATTACCTCTGCGTTGCCACCCCAACCACAGACTTGGTTGGAAGTCTTTTCCTCCTAAAGCGCAACTTTTGATGGACTTACTCATCGTTTCCTTGTAGTTGACAACCTCTCTTATTTTATTGTTGAGCCTTACTTCCCTTTCTATCAAAAGGGAAGGCGGGGGAATTTAAGTCAGCCTCGGGTTGCTCAGTGTGTTTCTTGGATTTTGAAAAACTTGATCCATTAAAATATATCCAATACAACCTTACATAAGGGCATGTAAGTTAATCATCAATACCTTATTGTCCTTGATGATTGATATCCTTACCTTTTTATTGGATATGTGGATGGCGTATGAGTTCTGTATATTGGATAATTTATTGATCTATTAAATCTTCTTAAGGGCATGTACTACCACCCTTTGTATTTTTACCTTGATGCAATGCTACTATCACCCTATCCAAGAGTGATTTGCGTATTAACTCCTCCCAATGTATACTGGGGGACCATCTAAATTATCTGCTTATACATTAAAGGTTAGTTTGTAAATATTCACCTTGATTGGTTAGAAGCCTGGAATATGGAATTTGGGAGGCATCTTAATACCCTCACATCTTCTATGTAGACGTGTTGATTCATTGAATAGATTAGAGATATATTGTTTATTTCTTATTGGGATAATGTTTAAAGTCCTTAAAGGAAGGCTATAGTAGCACTGGAAACCTCAAGTTTTACTTATGAAAATTTGTTACCCATGGGACCTTGTGGACGGGGCTTTGGTTCTAATTTTTTTTTGTCTCATTGTAAATGAGGGATCTCTTATGAGATTATTAAATGGAGTCTATTTGATATTAAGTTCTTAAATTCTTAAATGACTCCTAAAATGAAGGAGAGCTTATTTGAGCTAATTATATAGATGTTTTTCTACAAAGACTCGAAACACATGATAAGTAATGCTACACCTTAATGGGAACGATTGGAAATTTATTAATGAGGATTAGAATAACCATTATCTATCGCAAGGTTGTGCTTATACCCTCGTGGGATTTATTATTCTCATACCTTCCTTACTCAACTTTCTGCTTGTTTGTTGAATTATCGTCTAAGCTTAAAGTTTTTTTATTTTATTGGATCTTGATAAACCGATGGTTGATTAATTCATAATTATCTTTGCACGCTTTGAAATAATGTTGATGTATGTTTATTTAAGTGATTAGAATACCCTTGCACCCTGAATAATTGATGATTAAGATTGATTTTTTGATCTAGTTGTCGTCGTTTTGATTGGATTAGAGGGATTTACACACCTTCTTGTTCCTCAGAACAATTGCCAACCCTGAGACCTTTAATGGTCAAAATCAATCAGATGAATCTTGGGCTTGAGCATTGATTATGTGTCTCGTAGGTCCTAGCCATGAAGGATAGGTTGGGCGGGTAGTTCTTTATTATTCAACGATATGGTTTATCATTTTTATATTGCTTCGGTGGATTGTGATGTGTTGAACCACGTCACTATTTATCTTTATGTGTTGATCCCGTGTCACTATCATTTATGTTAATGTGTTGTCTTGTGTCATTATTGATTACTGAGGTGTCGCTTGTAATTCTTTTGATTGTGATGTTGTGTAGATTATGCATTGCCATGAATTATTTGTTGACGTTAATTCCCTAATGCTTAAAAAAAAAATTGTTTACCTATTGTACTGTGTTTGTTGTCATAACAACGTGGTCGTTACAATGATTATATGCATATGTAGATCGAAACCAATTGGAAACATTGATTCACAAAGTATCTAACATGAAATTACATTGTTTAATATATGCTCTGGAAGAACTGAATGAACATAAGATCTAGATTTGTTTGAGAAAGAAATGTAATATTGTAGAGAAAACACAAACACAATATTGAAAGTAGATTGCTATTATGAAAATCAAATTCTATTAATGATCAAATGGTAAAAAATACTACGATATATGTTGAATACAAAATGGCTAGAATGGTGGTCTCTAATCTTTGAGAAGGGATGTGATGGCTACACTCATTTAAAAAAAACCATAAAAAGAGGTGGAAGTTATTTCTTTAATAATGTTATGTACCAAAGACTGAATATAGAAATATCACAATAGATCCAAAGAACAATATAAAAAAAAACACACTTTATTATAGAAGCCCTTGAGGTAAGGAAACACCATACAATGGATCATATTATGGAAGAGATCCTATCTTGTTCACTTTTCTCTTCAAGGGGGAAACCTCCCAATGAGCTCCAACTCCAAATAAAATACTTCTCTTCATATCCCATTACATTGCTTGAACCCCTTTATATAGTGCTACCATGATCTAGATTTTATGAGAAGAACAAAATTCATAGAGATTATTAAAATATGCTTAACACAAAATAACATAGATAAAATAAAATTGCTTTTCTATTCAACAAGGGAATAAGATGAAATTGTAAAATGCAGCAGAAAGCAAGCTTGTTGGAATGGTGGTGGGTTAAGTTTGAGAAGAGATGTGACGGCTGCGCTCATTCATAAGAATATGATTACAATGAGGCTCTAAAGGCCTTTTTACAATAAACAAGAATGTCAAAAACCCTAGGCATCTAGAATCCTAACCGTAGGAGATGAAGTGCCCAAAAGCCATGTGGGCCCCGTTTGGGTAAGTTAGTACATCAACTTCCCAGTGTCTTAACGTTTGCATATGATCTTCGTTTTAGGCGCACGATAGCCCGTTGGAAAGGTATAACCGAGAATAACTATTTTTGACCGGCCCAGGTCAGTGCCTTTGGTAGTCACATGGGCTTCAAATACCCCAAAAATATCGTGTAGGGCCTCAAAACTGCCCCAAATGTTTGGAACCTTAAAAATTGTCGAAAAACTGCCAAGGTGGAAAACTATTTTTCAAGCTAGTGGAATAGGTAGGTGGCCAACAATATCCACCTAGATCAATCCTCCCTCCTTAGGAAGAAATGGTCTCCATTGCATTGAGTTCCACCATCATATGAGGAAATTTCTGCTGAATTTGGCCCCAGGTGAGCCACTTGCCTTGGTGTAGGAGCTTCCCTACTTTGATGACTCGATAAAGATGGATCCTTTGGTGTCAAGTTCCCTTTATCTGTGTGTCCACAATTTGATCATTGGATGCCTATTGCATGCACTCGGGGTTGAGATATGTTGGTCTCAACTACTATGCTATCTATGAGGTGTCCACTAATGGTGGGAAATATGGATGAAGGAGAGCCATGTTGAAGACTAGGTGCAGACCAAGGAAAGGAGGAATGTTGAGCTCAAAAGAATTTTCACCGAAAAACTTGGTGATGGTGTATGACCCATAATGGAGTGGGTGAAGCTTCTGATTGGCCCCCGTAAGGATTTATTTCTACAAGTGCAACCAAAATTTTCCGCTCACCTGAAATTCATGTGACACTTGATGTTGATCATGGCACTACTTATACTTCAAATTAGACTTATATAGAATATCCTGAACCTATTGGTGGATGTGATGGATCCCCTCAATGAACTGGGTGTCTTTTTTAGCTTCTGGTGGAGCAGGGGGCGAGTCGACCAAGGTGGTCACTTGAGGTAGTGCAACATCCATGGGGCCCAATGGTTGGAATCCCAACCTCACATGAAAGGGGATGTGGCCAATTGAGCTATGAAGGGCTCGGTTGTAGCTATGCTGACATAGGGAAGAATCTCATCCCATGTGAATGGGTGTTTTGAATTGTACATGCGCAGGATATGTACGATCATCTAATTGACGACCTTAGTTTGGCCATCTATTTGGGGGTGGAAGGAAGTGGATTTGGTGATCTTGGTATCTAGCAGTGACTAGAGGCTCGACCTACCAAGTATATAGCATGTATCTTTGTATCTTGGTATCCATGGGGTGGCCATGTTGAGTGAGAATGACTCCCACAACATAGGTTGAAGGATTTGTCTCAATCTCAAAGGGATGTTGCAGGTCTGGTAATGAAAGTGTTGGGGATGAGAACAAATGATTTTTCAAGTCATCGAAGGCTTGTTGTTGGGACAGGACCCACACAATTTTTTTTTTACCACCACCCCTTGTTACTTGGATGAGGGCCCATGCGATATGAGAGAATCCCAACACGAACCTACGATAGAAATTGGAGAGGCCCAAGAAGCTGTGAAGTTCAGTGAGTGTGGTTGGGGATGGCTGGTCATGGATGAACTGGATCTTGGCTAGATCCACATGTACAACATGTTGATCAATGATGTGTCCTATTTAATGGACCCTTTCCATGCTGAAGGAGCATTTTTCCAAGTTTTCGTATGGTTTGTGTTGTTGTAGGGTGTGCATAACCTGTTGAATATGTTGCAAGTGTTCCACCCAAGTCTTGTTGTATATGAGGATGTCATCCATATAAACCACTACAAAAGTATTGGTGAAGGTTCATAGGATATCATCCATCATCGTCATAAAAGTTGTTGGAGAACTTGTCAAGCTAAAGAGCATGACTAGCCATTAAAAAATATCTTCTTTTCACTTGAAGGCAGTCTTCCATATATATGTCTATTCTATTGGGACCTGGTAGTAGCCAGACTTCATATCAATCTTACTAAAGTGTTTTTCCCCCATGAGTTGACCAAGGAGGTCGTCGATTTGGGGAATCAGGTATCGGTTTCATAATGTGATTTTATTTAGGGCCCGATAATCAATGCAAAGTCGCTAGGTCCCGTCTTTCTTCTGCACCAACACGATTGGGATCCCACAAGGAAATGAGTTGGGAAGAATGTTCCCCTTGTGGAAAAGTTATTGTATCTACCTCTTGATCTCTTCATTTTCTAAAAGAGAGAGGAAGTAGATTATCCCATTGGGTAGTGGTTCATATGGGTTCAGATCAATGGGATGCTTGACCTGGCAGTGAAGAGGTACCCTGGTAGGAGAGCAGAAGATATCTGAGTATTCTTCCATGACCTTATCCACTTTATTCTATTGTGTGGAGAGATCGGCTATGGAGGCCCTGAATATGGCTGTGATATTTCACTCACTCTGAGAGTGAATCACGAAGAAGAAAATTTCCCGGTCTGAGAGATGACCTTCCTGCATTGCTTGGAAAATATCAAGGAAATAACACTAGGAGGGACTACCTCGGGTATTCTATACAATTTAGTGTTCAAAGTAATAATAAAAATACAAGGCCTAGTATCATATACATCATGACGTTTCCATAAATAAGGTTGGCCCAAAAGAAAATTACAAACTTTGAGAGGAGCAACATCACACAATATCTCGTCTTTGAAGGGCTTGATGTCGTATGACAGTCGACACTGTGGGCTAACGATGAGATCGCTTCCTTGGAGGAGCCATATAATGGTGTAGGGTTGTGGGTGCGATGTTGTAGGTAGGCCCAACCACTTATTCTCGCTACCTCTATCAACAATGAAGTGCAGTGGGGCTCCTTTTACCCACATACGTGAATGGAAGAGATGCTCACCTTCTTATGGTTCATCTGGTTCACTAGGATGGAGCTTGGTGGTAGCAATGGTGGAACTAGGTTCTGCATCAATGATCTGTCTTCTCCTTTCTAGTTCTGAGTGAGAGTCATAACCCACATTTGATTCAGAGGCTTTCACTTCTTCCACCAACGACTACTTTGAGCGGTAGTCAACAATGTTATTCCAAGGGGTCTTATGGAAGTCACACCACTTCCTGGTATATTTCTTTGTCTTTCCAGTGTCCTTCTTTGATTTTGTATTGGAATGGTTGTCTTGATATTGTCCATGTTTTATTTTTCCTTTGTTCTGTGGGTTGGGGATGCCCTTTCCTGGATTTTTTCGTGAGGGGTTCCCATGCTCAAATTGTCGCATATTTCGTTTGATATTCTTCTTGATTTTGAAAACATATTGGTAGGCCGCACCCAAGGATGAGATGTCTAGAAATTCCATTTTGGTCTCGATGTATCTATGCAAAGCACCACGATACTTGGTCACCCGATGTCGCTCTGAATCTTTGATACCCAACTTGTTCCACAAGGTATGGAATATATTTTTGAACTCTGGCACTGCTTGGTCTCTTTCTTTCTGTAGTGTGGTCCATTTGGTATACAAGTCGTCATAACTTTCGAAAGGGTAGTATTTTTCCTTAATAACATCCCTAAAGGATTCCCAAGTGGATGAGACTGTAAATAATTAGGGTTCCTCTATTTCCTTTTGCTCACATAAAGTTTCGCACCAATCTTTGACATGGGGAACGACTTTCAGGAGAACAAAAGTAATCTTTTCTCTATTTGAAAAGTTATGGACATAAAAATACCCTTCTAGTAGATTCAACCAATTGTCTACAACATATGTGTCTATCCGACCTTCAAATATAGGAATATAGAATTTGATTTGTACCTTGAAGGGGATGACACCTCCTCTTGAGGAATATGTGTTGCATGTTTGTAGCCACCGAAGGATTTGCGCGAAAAATATTCATCATCTGATTCCTCTGTTGCGTGAGGGCTTCCTCAAGCAACATTTTGAAAGGATCTCTTGTCCTATCATATTTATTTTCTTCTGCCATGAGAGGTTTCTTGGGCATGCGAGAGCGTTTTTCCTCAAGAAAAACAAGCTCAAGACCCAATTCTTTTTACCTTGACCTCATTAGGGACATGCATTAAGACGATAAGGAGGAGACTGCTCTAATACCATTGATCCATATTTTGTGAGTAGAATAGAATCAATAGAGATTATTAAAATATTCTTAACACAAAATAACAGAGATACAGTAAAACTGGTTTTCTATTCAATAAGGAAATAAAATGAAACTGTAAAATGCAGCGGAAAACAAGCTTACTAGAATGGTGGCGGTTTATCTCTAAGAAGAGATGTGTCAGTTGCACGCATTCACAAGAAGATGATTACAATGAGCATCTAAAGGAATTTTTACAATAAACAAGAATGTCAAAAACCTTAGACATCCAAAAATCCAACCCTAGGAGATGAAGTGCCCAAAAGTCATGTGGGCCCTGTTTGGGTAAGTTAGTACATCAACTTCTCGGGGTCATAACTTTTTCATACAATATTCATTTTAGGTGCACGATATATCGTTGGAAAGGTATAACGGATAAGAAGGATTTTCGAATGGTTCGGTTCAATGCCCTATCTAGTCACCGGGGCCCCAAATCCCTAAAAAACGTCATTTAGGGCCTCAAAATGACCCCAAAATTTTGGAACCCAAAAAACTGCCGAAAAAATACCAAGGTGGAAAACAGTTTTTTGAGCCAGTGGAATAGGTGTGTGGCCACCAATATCCACTTGTATCATACCAACTACCTAAGAAAATTCTAGAGGAGGAACCTTCTAGAAGTATAACCTTCTAGTAAGTGCTCTTACATTTATTATATCTAACTACCATAGTGGGCCTTATTTAATACTATAGTGGACCTAGTACACCTTAGATTGAATGACCTTCACTATTATTACTATGGTCCATTTGGGTCCCCCATTACCTCTCTAGATACCTAACATTTTATCCCCCTTATGAAAGTGTTATCCTCAATGCTTGCTATGAGGGTGTACAACCATATACCAGGGTCCCATGGATAAGTGTTGACCATAGGGATAAAGTAGACTAGAGAACCAGGGTCCCATGTAGAAATGAAATCCACCATGTTTAAGTAGTCCAACCACCATTGTAAACCAGGGTCCCATTTCCAATTGTTCATTTGAACTCCACGTGGAAGATATCTGAACTTAAGAACCAACTGAAAATGATGCTCTAAAGAGATACATTGATCATGGGGATCCAAATATGTAGATCCCTCCATATCCAAAAAATCATCTGAGTAACACACCTGTACTGCATAATATTGAAAAACAATATTCATAGAAGGCTCTGGACTACTCTCCATAATGTTCTCTACATAAGGTGGAGTAGAGTCATCAAATAAAAGATGAAAGTGGTTATCATCCTAGAGATTGCAATTTTTCATATACCAATCCTCACAATTTTCCTCATAATCATACCAATAATATATTTCTTGAGTATATTCTGATGTGATGTCAATGTACATGAGATTCCTAATATATCTCTCATGTGCTGCAAGTCTGATCTCTTCAATAGCTTCCATATCACATTTTAATTTTGCGTTGGAGGCTTCCATTTTACGTAGTGGAGCCATGAGATATTGAAAGTGAATATCCATGGGAAACACCACATATAAGATACCAAAAGAAATATATGAAAATCCTGTATCCAATGGAACTAATCTGGTAGCAATATTATCACCCTCTAAAAATTTATGAACTCTGCAGTTCCGTCGTCGTTACGAAAACCCCCCAAGATGGTTGATTTTAAATCAATGATATCTTCACCTCCGAAGCTTCGTTTGGGGTGATTTTGTTTTTGAAAGAAGCTTTTTTTGAAATAGGAACTCATATCCTTAATTTTTTTTAGCAAATTCGGCCTCCATATGCTACATAAATAAATAAAAATCACGTTGTCATCAGCGGAAAAAACCCTGAAAATTTGGAGATTTTAAAATGTCGATATCTTGACTTCCTAGACTCCATTTCGGACTATTTATTTTTTATTTGTTTTAACTGGGTGCTTTTTTGAGAGGAACTCAGATCTACAACCCTTTTTTGCAATTTTTTCACAAAAACATGCATAAATTGTCTGGAATGTCGTGACCCTCTTTTTCTTCTCCGAAAAAATATGCAAAAATATAAAAAAAAATCCCACACTTCTTGCCAAGGAAACTTATTTGATACCAATTTTTAAGTACCAAAGACTAAATATAGAAATATCAAATTAGATACAAAGAAAAATATAAAATAAACCACACAGTATTATAGAAACCCTTGAGGTAGGGCAACACCATCCAATGGATCCTATTATGGAAGGGATCCTCTCATGTTCACTTGCCTCTTCGAGGGGGAAACCTCTTAATGATTTTCATCTCCAAATACAACACTTCTCTTCATATCCCATCACATTTCTTGAACCCCTTTATATAGTTCTACCAACCACCTAAGAACATTCTAGAGGAGGAACCCTCTAGAAGCAAAACCTTCTAACTACCATAGTGGGTCTTATTTAATAATATAGTGGACCTAGTCCACCTTGTATTGAATGACCTCTACTATTATAACTATGGGCCCTCCAACCCCCCCACTACTTTTCTAGTTACCTAACAAATAATGTAAAAGAAACCTTGAAAATAAATTCCCTAAAACGTGATAACTTTAACCCTAACATGATTAATATTGAGTGAAAACACCATGTTCTGTAAACAAAAGTAAGTCCCATCAAGATCATAACTTTCCACTTCGTATTATGTTTTGGGTCATCTTTAGCTCATTTGAAAGAAAATTAACATATCGAGTCAGGTCCTTGGTGGTTGAATGTGACTGCTCCCAAAATTTCATGGGAACCCACTAAGAAATGTGTCATAAAATCATGATTTAGACATTCCCCGTACAGGGCCATTTTTGAGGTTTAACTATAGATGGCCACTTGGATCAACACTTTGTGTATTTTTATGTGTATTTAAATGGCCATATCTAAATTAATTATATGCATGTTGGTACTGTTTTATAATCCTATGAATTGTCATTGCATTATGGTCAACAACAAAACCAAAAGCATGGACAACACGATGGGCATGGTCGTACCAAAATGATTAAATTCCAAAATAAAATTAGGATCTTCTCGCTAGGGTGCAAGTCATGAAAATATTCTAGGACCATTGAATTTTCCACCTGAGTTAAGACCCTCACCAACATTTGCACCTCCAATAATATAGACCTAACGTGTCTTAACACACCTTGTTAATCTCTCTCTATTAAGTGAGATGTGTCTTAACAAAGGAAATAGCTACATGGTTGTATAAAAAGTAATAGATAGTACATTTATAGGGAGTTATGATGAGTTAATTATATATTTATAGTAATTGTTAAAGAAACCAAAGTAGATCCATCTTAAATTTGGATCTATCAAATCTGAAGAGGGATCTTGAATCCATCGAGATGAAAACATATCCTCAAGTTTTGCACTCTAACAAAGGTTTGTACCTCAAGGGATTTGATTCCTTTCTGTTCTTGATAGATCTGGAGTTAAGATAGATCTAGGTCGATTTGAAGTTTAAAGATAATTTTTGAGAAAATTCTATTTCATTTTCATCACATAGGAAATATAAATTATCAATATCCACTTTTAGGGGAGATAAATTTCAATTGGATAAAGGAAATTAAAAGTGTTTTTTTTTTAACTATTGATTTGATAAATTCTAAATATCTCTAGTAAAGTTAAATAAAAATATTTTATATAATATATTTTTTTTAAATCATTAAAATCTCCATAAAATGTAGTTTGGCAATGTCATAGATTTGATTCACAAATGTTAAAAAAATCCAATATAAATAAAAGTGAGAATGGATGAGATGTTTTCGTATTACACACTAAAAGTTATTTGATCCCATTTATTGTAAATTCAAAACCCTAAATGTCATCAAAATAATTACGGCAATCCAAAAATGAAATGTACCCTCACTTACAGGGAGTTTACTCCTCAGTTCATTGTTCCTCAAATACACACGCATTTCTTTTTTCAATTGATATGCAATTTCTTTATTATTATTATTATTATTTTATTTAGTGTTTTTAACACATACATTATGTTACATTACAATATATTAATTTCTTTTTAATTACATTATTATTTTATTTATTTATTTATCGCATATATTATCTTACATTAAAACATATCCCCCATATGCCTCTTGGAACCGACAAAAACAATACAACACAAATTTAAGTCGAATTGTGCAAATTATAGAAACTAAAATGAAGTACTAGCATAATTTACACAATTTCCTCAACATAAATGTACTTATGATATGTGGACTCCATCTACCATTCACCTTCCATACATAATTTTCATTAACTCAATGTAAATGTATCTAATACAAGGATACCTTCTTCCATTTTTTTTCGTCAATCCATATCCACCATGTAGTAAGCTAATGATTGGCCTAAGAGAGAATTTATGTGTCAGCTCGAAGTGCATACCTGCATGGATGAGATGCCACAGATACATATGATGATATGTAAAAGGCATGAAAAAGGAATGAGCCCATGACTTCTATGCTCCAATGAATAAAAACTCTATATTTCTCTTAGAGCCCTCCTTCCTCCTTTGATGGCACAATTTTTCCTCGGAACTGAAGAGATCCCCTGTAGAAATTTTGTTCCTAGATCCTCCAACAAACATCGAGGGTGGTCCAAATTGAATGCGGTGCATTCAATTCCATCCCGATCCTTACCAACCTCAACCTGGATGAGAGATGAATGTGAACTAGACTTCCAGGATCCAACAAATAGCCAATGTAGGTCTCTAGTTGAGCCCCCTCCTTGTTTCTCTAATGCCATAGATATAATTGAAGGTCGTATTCTAAACATTCTAGTTTTGGTCCTTTTTCAAGGGATATTTTCTATTTACTTTTGTCCGTAATCCAATGATAATTTGTTGGATCTTCATATTTGAGTGGCTAAGAACATATAATCCGAGTGCCCCATGAGTTTTTCAACATGTTGAATCCATTGATGCATTCAAAAATGCAATTTAAACAACAAAAAAATGTGATTTTGTCCAGATTCATGTCAACAGATTACGATGAAAAGGGCTAAAATGTAGAATAGTTACACAAAGCCCAATCAAATTCCAATCCAATGAAATGATTGGGGTGATATCCCGATTGGATTAGGAAATGTTGGGTTGTCAAGCATCTGGTGTTTTATGCCAGTGTTATAAAGGATTTCAGAGAAAAGAGGGAAACGATCAGGCATAAATTCATATCTTTGCAAAACCTTCATCGTGTTACTGCAATTCATGCTCCTCCTTATGTGTGTCTTCTTTGCATAATTCCTAGCAAATGTAGTCTACGGTTTAGTTTGTGCTCATTGCCCAAGTCTAGTTTATTCTCATCCCTTGTATGGGTTGGGGTTGGTATGAGACGTGTCATAATTGAATTTTGTGCATTCAATTTGCATCTCCCATGAACTTTACAAGGGGATATAGCAAAATAATTTCCATAGGATATCTCTTCAGTCCCAAGGAATATCTATGGCGTTAGAGGAACCAGGAGAGGTCTCTGCCATAAATATAGATTATTGATTCCATGAAGCTAGAAAGTCATGGGATCACACCTCATGCATATCATCGTGCATCCATGATGCCTCATCCATGCAGCATGTACTTCAAGACAACACATAAATTTTCTCTTACGCCAATAATTAGATTACTACATGGTAGATTTTGATTTATTTATGCACTCACGGTTCATTGAAATAAGGTATATTCATTACTAAAGCTTACGTAAGTGTGTGCGTTGTTGTGTTGTGTATTAGTTACTAAATGTTACCTCTACATAGAGGATAGGTTGGAAACCAAGTTGAGAATTTAAATTTGAACTTTGAACAAATCTATTAGATAATGATTGGTAGTAGGTATCGTGGTGTAAAAAATGGTGAGTGATATGCACCATGCACTAAGGAAATGATAGGCAAGTTCCCTTTCCATTCTGTCTATTGGATGGTGAATAATGTGGTATCTAAGTTTCAAAATAAATATGGTACACACAAATCATTGGCTTAATACATGACCCATAGTTTTCTTGATAAGAAAATTCTCATAAAATTATGCACCATGCACTAAGCCAATCATTAGTAGTGTACGAAAATTATGCACCATGCACTAAGATAATCATTGGTAGTGTACCATATTCTCCTCTCATTTGGATACCACATTATTCACCATTCAACTCACATGATATAAAATGCACACTATCAATCATTGACTTACTGCATGGTGCATATTACTTTCCACCATCATGATTGACTGGCATAAATGTCTATATTGCACTGTATATTAATTATTCTAAGTTTGATAAAGATTTTATGAGTAGAATGAAATGAATACAAATTATTATCAAAATATTCTTAATAAAAAATAACAAATATACAGTAAAATTGGTTTCTATTCAATAAGGAAATAAGTTGAAACTGTAATATGCAGCGAAAAGCAAGCTTGCTAGATTGGTGGCGGCTTATCTTTGAGAAGAGTTGTGACGGTTGCGCTCATTCACCAGAAGATGATTACAATGAATCTCTCAAGGCCTTTTTACAATAAACAAGAATTTCAAAAACCCTATATATCCAAAAACCTAGCCCTAGGAGATGAAGCGCCAAAAGACATGTGGGCCCTGTTATCCCCGATATCTAGGGATAACTAGGAGATCGTGTCTCGAGGCCCACATGGTCCTAGACATGGAGTACGAG
>SNQJ01S0002430.1:175523-192761 GCA_010110895.2 Picea sitchensis | reverse complement strand
GACATCAATCAAACCAAACCATTTACATCAATGACATATGATCCAACAATCTCCCAAGTAATCAGACCATTGGCATCAATGACAACATGATCCAACAGAATGGTCGTAGGATATCGTCCATCATCCTCACGAAAGTGGATGGAGTATTTGTCAAGACAAAGGGCATGACCAACGATTCTAAAATACATTCCTTTGACTTGAAGGTGGTCTTCCATACATATGTTTGTTCTATCGAGACCTGGTGGTAGACAGACTTTAGATGAATCTTACTGAAGTATTTCCCCCCCATGATCTGATCAAGGAGGTCGTCGATTCAAGGAATCGGGTATCGGTTTCTGAATTTCATTTTATTTAGGGCCCGGTAATCAATGCGGAGTCACCAGGTTCCATCTTTCTTCTATACCAGCACAATTGGGCTCCTGCAAGGTGATGAGCTGGGACATATACGCCCCTTGTGGAGAAGTTACTTGATCTTCCACTTGATATCCTCATTCTCTAACAAAGAGTGGCAGTAGAATGGACAATTGGGAAGAGGAGCATCAGGGGTCAAATCAATGGGGTTCTTGACCTGAGAGTGCAAAGGTACCCTAGTAGGTGAGGAGAAGATATACGAGTATGCTTCCACGACCTTATACACTTGCTTCTGATATGTGGAGAGGTCGGTCACGGAGACCCTCGATGTGGCTATGATATTTCTCTCATTTTGAGAGCGAATCACGAAGAAGAAAAACTTCCCTGTCTGAGAGATAACCTTCCTGCATTGCTTGGTAGATATCAAGGAAATAGAACTAGGTGGGACTGCCTCTAATATCCTGTACAATTTCTTGTTCAAAGTAATAATAACACTGCGAGTCCTAGAATCATATACAACATGGTGTTTCCATAAATATAGTTGGCCAAAAAGAAAATTACAAACTTCGAGAGTGGAAACATCACACAATACCTTGTCTTTGAAGGGATTGATTTCTTATGATAGGAGAAATTTTTGGTTGACGCAGATGTCGCTTCCTTGGCAGAGCCATTCGATGGTGTAGGAAAATAGGTGTGGCATTATCGGCAGGGCCAATCACTTGAAAACCTCTGTTAAGATGAGGTTCATTTAGCTACCTCTATCAACAATGAATTGCAGTGGGGTGCCCTTCATCAACATATGTGAATGAAAAAGGTGCTCTCTTTCCTCTAGCTCGTATAGTTCACCAGGTTGGAGCTTGGTGGTAGCAATGGTAGCACTGGGTTCTGCATCAATGATCCATCTCTCCCTTTCTAGTTCTGAATCATAGTAAAAAACCCACATATGATTCAAAGGTTTTCACCTCATCCACTAGCGATTGCTTTGAGTGGAAATCAACAGTGTTATGTCAGGGGCTCTTATGGAAGTTGCACAACTTTCTAGTATATTTCTTTGTATTTTCGGTCTCCTTCTTTTCTTGCGGCCTAGACTAGTTGTCCTGAGGCAGTCCATGTTTTCTTTGTCCTTTGTTTTGCGGGTTGGGGCCTCCCTTTCCTGGATTTTGCTGTGAGGGGTTCCCAGGCCCAAATTATTGCGTATTTTGTTGGAGCTTCTGCTCAATTTTGACGACATATCGGTATGCCTCGCCCAAGGATGAGATGTCTGAAAACTCCATTTCATCCTGGATGTGTCTATGTAGACCGTAGTGATACCTGAGAACCATATTTCTCTCAGAATCTTTGATACCCATCTTGGTGCGCAAGGTATGGAATATATTTGTGATCTCAGGCACTACTTGGTCTCCTTCCTGCTGCAGTGTGGTCCATTTTGTATACAGCTCGTCATAACTTCCAACAGGGTAGTATTGTTCCTTAATATCATCCTTGAAGGAATCCCAGGTGACCATGACTATAAATAATGAGGGCTCCTCTATGTCCTTCTACTCACATAAAGTTTCCCACCAATATTTGACATGGGGAACGACTTTGAGGAGAGAAAAAGTACTATTTTCTCTATTTGAGAAGTTATGGACAAAGAAATACCCTTCTAGGAGATTCAGCCATTTGTCTACAACATCTGCATCTATCTAACCTGCAAATATAGGAATATCGAAGTTGATTTGTACCTTGAAGGGGACGACACCTCTGTTTGAGGAAGACGTGTCACATGTTGGTAGCCACAGAAGGATTTGCGCAAAACTATCCATCATCTCGTTCCTCTGTTGCATGAGGGATTCCTTGAGAAACATTTTGAAGGGATCTCCTGTCTCTTTGTATTTATTTTCTCCCACCATGAGAGGTCACTTGGGCATGTGAGATATTTTTTCCTCAAAAGAAACAAGCTCGAGACCCAATTCTTTGTACCTTGACCTCGTTGGGGACATGCATTAGGAATGACAAGGAAGAGACCGATCCGATACAATTGATATGTATTTTATGTGGAGAATCAAATGAATATAGATTATTATAAAAATATGCTTAACACAAAATAACAGATATACAGTTAAACTAGTTTCTATTCAATAAGGAAATAAGTTGAAACTGTAGTATGCAATGAAAAACAATCTTGCTAGAATGGTGGCAGATTATCTATGAGAAGAGATGTAATGGCTGCACTCATTTGATAGAATATGATTACACTGAAACTCTCAGAAGATTTTTACAATAAACAGGAATGTCAAAAACCCTATACATCCAAAAACCTAACCCTAGGAGATGAAGCACCAAAAGTCATGTGGGCCTCATTTGGGTAAGTTAGTACATCAACTTCCCGGGGTCATAACTTTTGCATACGATCTCTATTTTAGGTGTAGATATCCCATTGGAAATATCTATCCAAGGAATACACATGTTTCCTATGGCTATCCCTATATATATTTATTGTGGTGAGCCCTAAAAACATTGTTTAGGGCCTCAAAACGACCCGGTAAGTCAGGGAATGAAAATTAAGAAAAAATGGTCGAACTGGAAAACTGCCAAAATGAGCCAGTTGGAATAGGTGGGAGGTCACCGAAATCCATATGGGTCAATGTTACTTTATTTTATGTACTTTAATATATAATAGTGACTAAATGATACCTCTACACACGCTGGAAACCAAGTTCAAAATTTAAATTTGAGCTCTAAACTATTCAATAACATAATGATCTATACCATGGTGTCAAAAAGCCTATCTGGGCCATGCAAGCACTAAGTACCCATCCATGTCGTATTGAATGATCTGACAATGCATAAATCCCATTCAACCACATTCAATGCAATGTTGTTGGGTTCTTAGACTTCAACATCTATGCAATGGCTACATTGAAGTCTATTGAGAAGTCGTAATGATTGGGTCTAAGCACCCCATAGTGAAACATTTAATGTTGGTGGTGGAAAGGGAATATATGTTGGGATTTGGTGACAACGAAATACTCCAAGGATGGATTTGGATCCTATTATTCTGCGTTGATTACAACAAAATAAACCAAGTTAGAATATGGATAGGGATTGCATTAAATAAACAGTTTCTTGTAAATGTATATAAATACATGTAAGACCATAGAGGCAAAGAGAGAGACAAAGTGAGAACTTGCAAGTCCGTTGTAATCTCCATGATCTAAATAATAATACAACCGATGCTTATGATTGGTGGACGTAGCCCAATGTTTGGGTGAACCACGTGAAATCCCTGTGTTTATAATCTGTGTGTGATTGTTAATTATCATATGTGAATTGTGTTTTCTGCATTGACAATTCTATCAAGTGGTATCAGAGCTACTTCATTGGAGATCCATGAGGAGATATCCATGGTGCAAGATCGTGAATTGAGTGAGAAGTTGGTCATGGACGCTCCCTAGGCAATGTTAGAGGCGTGCCAACGCACTCACACTTGTGAAATTAAAAATTATGTGTATCACACACATTGTATCATAAACTAGAGAGCATCGACGCTCCCCCATCCACATTAAAGGAGCGCTAGTGCTCCCCCATGAACCCTAAGGGAGCTTTGATATTCAAATTAGCGCTCCCCCACCCATTGTGAAGGTGCGTCGATCTCCTTTAAAATTATTCGTATGGTTTATTTTGTTAAAAATTTAAGGTATGGTCTTTTAAAGGGATGAAGGTTTGGCTTTTTTAGAATTTAATATAATATTTAAAGGAGTACCTTTATGTGAGGTGCATCACGTGGATGTTATGTTGAAGAGGATATAAAAGGCTTTATGGACTATATAAATCTTTTTTATTATTTTAAACCTTTTGTGGTTATTATTTAACCTTATTTATTAAGGATCCACATTTAATCTTATTTATAATTCCTCCACATTTAAAAGGATTTTAATAAGCATTGGGTATTGGGAGATTTTTTGTGCTAATGGCTACGATGCAAATTTCGAAGTTTGAAGTTGAAAAGTTCAGCTGTAAAAGAAACTTTGAGCTCTGGAAGCTCAAGATGTGTGATTTACTTGTGCAACAAGGGTTGGAAAAAAAATTAGCAGGCAAGTCAAAGAAACCAACAACCATGACGAATGAGGAATGGGAAGATCTGGATGAAAAAGGTCTTAGTGCCATTCGTTTATGTCTGTTGGATGAGGTTTTGTTTAATATCGTAGGAGAGGATACAACATCAGGCTTATGGAGCAAGTTGGAAAGTCTATATATGACGAAGTCCTTGATGAGAATAATCTACTTGAAGAGACAGTTGTATAGTTTGCGAATGAAAGAAGGCACAAAATTTGTTGACCATTTAAATACCTTCAATACCCTTATAGTTCAATTGATTACTATGGAAGTTAAATTCGAATATGAAGATAAGGATATTACACTATTGTGTTCGTTGCGTGAGTCTTGGGATAATCTAATCACCTCTATTAGCTTTAGCTTAGCAGATGTTTTAGATTATGACTCTATTGTGGGAGCTTTTTTGGCTTAGGAGATGAGAAGAAAATCTAGTCAAGAAACCTCAACTTCAGAGGCAATGCTGGTCAGAGGTCAAACTAAAGAGAAAAATGAGAGAAGTTTTTCTCTATCTAAGTCAAAACACAGAAAGGGTAAAGAAAAATGTTGGTACTGTGGAAAAACATGACATCTCAAGAAAGATTGTTGGAAGAGAAAG
The DNA here is from genome assembly GCA_010110895.2 of Picea sitchensis. NCBI lineage: Eukaryota > Viridiplantae > Streptophyta > Pinopsida > Pinales > Pinaceae > Picea > Picea sitchensis. The sequence continues at coordinate 187,717 of SNQJ01S0002430.1, read as the reverse complement.
GAATCTAAGGAAAACTCTACAAAGGAAGAAAATTTGGCTGTAACAAATTCAGGTATGACTGATCAAGTTTTATCCGTTTCTAGTAATTTACAATATCAAGAAGAATGGCAATTAGATTCAGGTGCCTCCCACCACATGTGCTCACATAGAAATCGGTTCATTTCTTACCAATATGTTGATGAGGGTGTAGTGTTTATGGGAAATGGTATGCTCTGTAAAACTATTAGGGTTGGCAGTATTAGAATCAGGATGTTCAATGGTATTGTTAGGGAATTAATGGATGTTATATATGTACTTGAGCTTAAATCAAATTTGATTTTATTGCGAGTGTTGGATTCTTGTGGATATAAGTATACAGGTCAACGTGGAGCTCTCACATTGTCAAAAGGTAATTTAGTAGTGATTAAGGGAACAAAGGTTGATAACCTTTATAAGTTGGAAGGGAGTAGTGAAGTGGCATATGAAGTGATAGATATATCTTCTTTTTTATGGAAGAAGCATCAGGGTCATAAGGGCAAGAAAGAATTGCAGGTACTGGTAAGTGGTAAATTATTTCCAGACTTAAAAAAATTGTTTTTGAATTCTTGTTTGTTTTATATCTCTGAAGTTATGATTGTCGTATAAAGGGATGTTGTGTGTGGGATGCTACTTCTCACAAGTTCATCATTGACAGAGTTATAGTATTTATGGAACAACCAAAAGGGTTGATTCAATATCGCAACGATAAATTTCTTTGCATGCTAGATAATTTATTGTATGGCCTATTGGTACCAAGGAAAATATACAAGAGGTTTGAATCCTTCATAGTGAGTCATAATTTTTCAAAGGGTAGGAATTATTATACAATTTATAGTACATTCACAGTCTTGATATTATTTGTTGATGATATGCTCAATACAAGCTGAAGAATAGATAAAATCAACAAGAAAATGACTCTGGTGGACAATTTAGATGAGGGATCGAGGAGAAACAAAACAAATTATGGGCGTATAAGTATACATAGATGGTAATGGTAAGTTGTAGTTGGCGTTCAATATGAACATTGTAAAACCAGTTTTTATCTCTCTTTCTTTCCATTATAAGTTTTCTTCAAGTATAGGTCTTGTCTATAAATAAGAAAAGGTTATGTCTTGTGTAAGTTCAGTAGGAGGTCTCTTGTATGTTATTAAATGGTTAAGAACAGATGTTTCACATGTTAATGATGTTGTCATATAGGTGACAGATTCAGGTGTTGCAGTGAAATGGTTGCTTCAGCATTTGAGAAGCACAAATGTCACCTATAATGGTTACACTGAGATGGTCTATGATAATTGTAATGTTTATTTTAAAAGTGTTTTGGATAGGAGGAGATCTATCACTAAATATGTTTCACAACACAGTTGTGGAAGACATGTTGGAGGTGGAGTGACCCCTCAGGACATCCAAACTCGTTCAATTCACATGGGCGAGATCATGAAACTAGTTTTATTAGAGAAGCTGCAATGGTGTTTAGCTTCTCTTGGCTTGCAGAAAAGGTGATGAACAAAAGGAAGGAGCAAGGTATCAGGTTAATTGTTGTCAAGGTGGAGATTCTTGGGATTTGGTGACAACGAATTCCTAAGGACGGATTTGCATCCGATTATTCTACGTTGGTTACAACCAAATAGACCAAGTTAGAATATGGATATGGATGACATTTAATAAAAAATTTCCTGTAAATATATATAAATACATGTAAGCCGATAGAGGCAAAGAGAGAGACAGAGTGAGAACTTGCAAGTCTGTTGTAATCTCCATGATCTGAATAATATGATAACCGATGCCTATGCTTAGTGGAGGTAGCCCAACGTTTGAGTGAACCACGTGAAATACTTGTGTTTATAATCTGTGTGTGATTGTTAATTATCATATGTGAATTGTGTTTTCCGCATTGACAATTCTAACAATATACACCATGGGATATGAAATAAAATAAGAACCTATGGTGTATATACGTGTATATGGGGTTCTTAGAGCTTTCTCTTTATAACGGAATTAGATGCAACCATCCAAATAGGTCTCTCTAACAAAATTGCACACGGTTTGACAGTAGTTGGTCATAGTTGTTTAACACACTTAGTTTAGTTTAGAGTGGAACTATTAATTTATCTCCATTTAAACTCTCTTTAAATATCCACATCTCACAAATTAAAAAGATTAGATATTTAAATTTTGTTTAGATCCAAACATATCTATAAGATTTAGTAATTATTACATAGTGGTACAGATCCATATTGAGTTTTGGGTAAGAGAACGGTTCCTCCCACTATTAGGTCGATGTAGGGGCACCTATCTACTCTCCATGAAATTTCACACAGTCTCCTTCATTAATTATAGTCTATTTATGTTGTCTAGTGCATTCATGTATTCCTACACCCCCTCCTTTCATAATTGTCACCTGACAAAGATGTCAGGATGTAATCATTTCACTGCCTCTGTGCAAACGGTAAATCGGTGGCTTGACCTTTCAAGACTCGAGACACCATCGGTGGATTTTTTAGCGGTGGTCGCCTTAACCTTTGTAGGTGACGAGACACCATCACCACTTCAATTAAATATTTTCTAGGATCGAAGGGGAAGTTTTTGAATTAGGAAATTAATGTTAGTTTTTGTATAAATGGAAAACAGATTGTAATCTGAGACCTCTGAGAAGGATTACATTTTGGATTGAATTCGCTGGTGTGCATTCGAAGGTTTTTTATCTGTTTATATTTTGTTCTTCATTGAGTTTGTAAACTTGTTTTATTTTCTTGATTAGATTCATTTTTTGAACAAACACAATAATTACCCGGTTCTTCCATTTGCGAGCCTGGTCTCACATTAATTTTGAACATAACGATTCAAGGTTTTTCGCATTTTGGAGTTTACTTGTTAAAAGGTGTATGGAGTTCTTTACTTTCAAAAACTCCAAAACCGAAATAGTGGGCCCAAACCCTATTCACGTTTTACGATTCGGTATTAGTTGCTGCATTTTTTCTTTTTGCATTGGGTGTTTGTAAACTCTGAAACCTCGAACTGATGGGCCCACAATTTTTTCGCATTTTGTGATTTGGAAATTCACATGATGCTTTTTTTTGGTCTCTGGCGTTTGTAATTGCTGAATCCCAAACCCCAATTGACCTCTGGTTTTTCACATTTGGTATCAGAGAAAGTAGTCTATTATGTTATTGCTTAGTTCATTGCAGATTATTCCTGTTAGTGCCAAATTTTATTCTCTTATTTTCCTGCGTGAAGGTTTATTTAATTCCTTTCAAGTTTTATATAAATGGCTGCATCTGGTAGTATTTCTTCTCAAGTTCAGGTTCTTTTTCTGAGCGAGAAGTCCTATGACTCTCGGTATATTCGAATGAGGACAATTTTATGTTCTCAAGACTTATGGACCTATGTTATGGATTGTTATGTTGAGCCAGCTGATGTAGCAGCATAATTGTCTCTCTCTAATGTTGACTGTGTTTTCCTGAAGGAAAACATGAATAAGGATAACAAGGCTCTTGGATTAATCCAACAAGGATTAAATGAATCCATTTTTACAAAGATTTATAGTGTTTCATCTTCGAAGATGGCTTGGGACATTCTTGAAACCTGTTATCAAGGTGTGTCCAAGGCGAAGATAGTCAAGTTGCAGAACTTGAGAAGGGACTTCGAAAATCTGAAGATGAAGAATAATGAAAGTATTGATACCTTCATGACTCAGGTAATGAGTGTTGTGAACCAGCTTAGGCAGCATGGAGATGATATTGAGAATAAGAGAGTTATTGAGAAAGTGTTGAGAAGTTTACCCAAGAAATTTGAACATGTTGTTGTACCCATAGAGGAATTTAAGGATTTAAGTCAAATGAAAATTGATGAGTTAATTGGTTCCCTTGTTGCTCATGAATCTAGGATATCTAGATATGAAGAAGGATCATTGGATCATGCTTTCAAATCCCAACTGCATGTTACCAGAGGCAGAGACATAGGAAGGTTTCATACTCGTGGTAGAGGAGGTCGATTTTCTGGTCGAAGGGACAACAGAGATGAATCAGAGTTTGAGAAGAAGTCCCAACAGAATCCTCCTAATTTAAGAGGGAGTAACAACAAACCATGGAAGCAAGAAAATCAGAGGTATGATAAAACTAAAGTACAATGTTATTATTGTAAGAAATTTGGGCATTTTGCTAACAAATGTTGGAAGAAACAGATAGATGCTAGAAAGCAGTCTGCACATATTAGAAATGAGTTTGAGGATCATCAAAATCCTGTGTTTTTGACCTGTAATGTCACTCAGGAAAGTGAAAATGATATTTGTTTTTTGGATAGTGGTTGCAGTAACCATATGACTGGTAATAAGGATTTATTTTCATTTATTGACAATAGTATTCAGTCTGAAGTAAAACTGGGAAATGATTGTAAGATTAAATTTAATGGTAAAGGTGTAGTTCCAGTTTACACTAAAGATAATCAGAAAAAAAAAATTGATGATGTTTATTTTGTGCCTCGTCTAAAATGAAATTTTATTAGTGTTGGACAACTGATGGAGAAAAAGTGCAGAGTGTTCTTTAAGAATAAGGTATGTACAATCTATGATAAATTTCCCAGCAAACAGTTGATTGCAAAAGTAGAGATGACCAAGAATAGAATGTTTCCAATTGTTATGAGAAATGATTTGAGTTGTTCTTTGAATGTTTATAAAGCTGGAATTTTAGATGAATCTTGGTTATGGCATTTGAGATATGGTCATTTACATTTTGGTGTCTTAGATCTGTTACAAAAGAAACAAATTGTAAAGGGGTTACCTTATATTCAACAACCTGCAAGCTCTTGTGAGAGCTGCATACTTGGAAAACATCACAGAGAGAAATTTGTTTCAGGTGTTTACTACAGAGTAAAAACTCCATTGGAAATTGTCCACATAGATTTATGTGGCCCTATGCAACTGGATGTGTTTATTTTATGACTTTCATTGATGATTTCAATAGGAAGACTTGGTTGTATTTGTTGAAACAAAAATCTGAAGCCTTTGATGTTTTTAAGAAGTTTAAGTCTATGGTTGAGAATGAGGGTGGTCAAACCATTAAAATCTGAAGGTCTGACAGAGGAGGTGAATACAAACTTAATGAATTCATTGAATTTTGTGATCTTCATGGAATTAAAAAGTAGTTTACTGCTCGATATACTCCACAACATAATGGAGTGTCTGAAAGGAAGAATCAAACCATCATGGATATGGCTTGAAGCATCTTGAAAGAGAAGCATATTTCAAATGAATATTGGGGAGATGCAGTTCTTTGCTCTGTTTTTATCTTGAATAGAAGTCTGACCAAGACCGTGAGGGATCGTGTACCTCAAGAAGATTGGGATGGTAAGCCTTGCAATGTTTCTCATTTCAAAAAATTTGGATGCGTTGCATTTGCGCATGTACCTGCAGAAATGAGAAGGAAGTTGGATGATAGAAGAAAAAGATTTATCTTTGTTGGCAACAGTGAAGAGTCTAGGGAATCCCATCACCAATAAGTATGTAATCGACAAAGATGTTCAATTTAAAGAAGAGGAAGCCTGGGATGGAAGTATTGATAAATCTTTTTTAGAGGGATTTGTGTTACCCTGTGAAGATGATGATGGAGCTGAGTAGGCTGAAGGAGGTGGTTCCACATGCACATACACCTGCAGCAAGAAGTCCTACAAGGGAAGCACCAGATTTCATCCCATCTCAATTTAGAATGCCAAGAACTCATGAGCGTGGTGAGCCATCTGGACATGGTGGACATCAAACAGATTCACAGGTAAGTAGTGAATCGAATCCTACTTTAGCTTCATTGAAAAAAATATTTAAAGGTCAGAACACTAGAAGCTTAAGAGAATTATATGATCAGAATGAAGAAGTAGATCAAATTTAAAATTTTGCATTAATGGCACATGATCCTGTAAGTTTTAATGAAGCTGCTAAAGAGGATGTTTGGATAAAAGAAATGGATGAGGAGATTGATTCGATTGAAAGAAATAACACTTGGGATCTTGTCGATTTACCTGAGGGTAAGAAGAGAATTGGTGTTAAGTGGGTTTATAAGACTAAGTTGAATGCATATGGTGAAGTTGAAAATTACAAGACAAGACTTGTATCTCAGGGGTTTAGTCAACAACCCGGTATTGATTACAATGAAACATTTGCTCCTGTAGCAAGAATTGACACTGTGATGATGGTCTTAGCTATTGCAGCTCAGAATAGATGGATCATGCATCAGATGGATGTTAAGTCTGGATTCTTGAATGGATTTTTGGAAGAAGACGTTTATGTAAGACAACCTCCAGGTTATGAGATTGATAAGCACAGAGATAAAGTTTACAAGTTAAGAAAAACTTTATATGGATTGAAGTAGACATCCAGAGTATGGTATAGCAAGATTGATGAATACTTGATTAGTGTTGGATTCAACAAAAGTCCAAGAGAGCCAACCTTGTATACAAAGATAAACCGGGAAGGTAAAATTTTGATTGTATGTCTGTATGTTGATGACTTGATTTTTACTGATGATCTATTCGTAGATGATTTTAAAAATGCCATGAAAATAGAGTTTGAGATGAGTGATTTAGGATTGATGAAGTATTTTCTTGGAATTGAAGTGGATCAATCTGATGATGTTTTTTTCATTTGTCAAACTAACTATGCAAATGAAGTATTGAAAAGGTTTAGAATGTTGAATTGTAAACCAACTGCAACACCTATAGCAATTGGTAATAAACTTAGCAAGTATGATGAGGGATCATATGTCGATCCAACTCTGTATAAGTGGTTGGTTGGAAGCCTTATGTACTTAACAACAAACATACTTGATATCATGTTTGTTGTAAGTTTGATTTCGAGATTCATGGAGACTCCGAAAAGTACTCATTGGCAAGCAGGAAAGAGGATCCTGAGATATGTTGTTGGAACAACTGACTTTCGTATCCGATACACATCAAGTTTAAACTTTGAGTTGATTGGATATACTGATAGTGATTTTGAAGGTTCCATTGATGACAGGAAAAGCACATCTGGGTATGTGTTCAGTCTTGGATCTGGAGCAGTGGCATGGGTATCAAAGAAACAACTCATTGTGACTCTATCTTCTACTAAAGTAGAGTATGTTGCAACAACTGCAACTGTATGTCAAGCTTTGTGGATGAGAAGGGTCTTGAATGAATTGTTGCATGACCATAATGATTCAGCCCAAATTGTCTGTGTAATAAATCTGCCATTGCACTGTCAAAGAATCACGTCTTTCACAAACAGAGTAAGCACTTTGATACAAGGTATCATTTCATTCGAGAGCTGGTAACTGGTAAAGAGATTTATGTTCATTTCTGCAGATCTGAAGAACAATTTGCACACATATTTATGAAGCCTTTGGGAGATGAATTGTTTAAAATCCATAGAAGAAATATTGGGGTCTCCAAGCTGTAATGCAGTGTTTACATCAATTTTGTTTTACATATTTTTAATTCGTTTTGCTTTGAAATGATTAAGAGGGAATGTGTCGGGATGTAATCATTTCACCACCTCTATTCAAACGGTAAATTGGTGACTTGACCTTTCAAGACTCGAGATACCATCGGTGGATTTATTAGCGGTGGCTCTCTTAACCTTTGCAGGCCACAAGACACCATCACCGCTTCAATTAAATATTTTCTAGGATCGAAGGGGTAGTTTTTGAATTAGAAAATTAATGCTAGTTTTTGTATAAATGGAAAACGGATTGTAATCTGAGACCTCTCAGAAGGATTACATTTTGGGTTGAAGTTGCTAGTGTGCATTCGGGGTTTTTTCTCAGTTTATATTTTGTTCTTCACTGAGTTTGTAAACTCAGTTTATTTTCTTGATTAGATTCTATTTTTGAACAAACACAGTAATTATTGGTTCTTCCATTTGCGAACCCTGTCTCACATTAATTTTGAACATAGCGATGCGAGGTTTTTCGCATTTCAAAGTTTACTTGTTAAAAGGTGCGTTGAGTTGTTTACTTTCAAAAACTCCGAACCTGAAATAGTGGGCCCAAACCCTATTCGCGTTTTGCGATTCGGGATTAGTTGTTGCATTTTTTCTTTTTGCGTTGGGTGTTTGTAAACCCCGAACTGTTGGGCCCACAATTTATTCGCATTTCGTGATTCGAAAATTCACGCGGTGTTTTGTTTTTGGTGTCTGGCTTTTGTAATCGCAGAATCCCTAACCCCGATTGACCTCCGGTTTTTCACAAAAGAGCCTAGATCCTTTGTCCAGTGCATAACGCTGACAATTGATTGGCACACTGCATTGTTTAAGTATATTTGATACTTTAATGATTATTAAGTATTTGGTCAAAAGGAGGTCCACGTTTCAACTAAGTCCATTGGGAAAGCTGCAGGAAATAGCTCCGGCTTTCCGAGCTATCAGATATGGTGAATGCCAAACCGAGAGTGCTTCTGACGAGACCACAAATGCATTTACAATTGTTTGGCATTCTTGTGAGAAATTGGAATAATTTTATAAACCAGTTAGATTTCTATGTATTCGATGTGAGTGTTTTTTTTCTGCATTTGTTATATATTTCTTGTCTACCGTAGTTGGTGGAACGTTCTATTCTCTACTGTCTCGGACTTGTTCTTTTCCACGGGAAACTGGTTCAAGACTTACTACAATGTTCATATCGTTTCGTTCTCTACGGATATATGAAGGATATGGAAAATCGAGAGAGATACCGAAGGTGTGGTTAGTGGTGACGTCCTTCATTTTCCTATTTTTCAGGCACTCGATGGGATAAAATAAGTAGCATTATATAAATATAGCGACATATATCATAGCAACTAGAAAGTACACTACATGTATATACTTAGACTATTGAACACTGAAATTTGATTTAACACTGAAAATGAATGATCAATCCTACGCTACAAACTTGAAGTAACCTAAAAAAATATTACCACCACATAATTTGTGGCTGATAAACGATCGGCAATTAATGACAGTATAAGAAGGAGTACTTTAAGTCAAATTTGGTTATATTTTACATTAAATAGGGTGTTCAAAATATTGTGTCTAATTCATTATCAACAAAACCTAACTATTAATACAAACCTTAATATTAACAAAACCTAACCATTAATAAAAATGTGTTTAAAAAAATTCTCAATCAACAGTAAAAGCACCACCAATTCGAATTCGTTTTAGTAATTTTAAAAAGAGACTTAACTCTAGGGAAACGGTTTTGCCCCACAAATATTATGTTCTATCAAGATAAATTTAAAAATTCTTCTGTAATATAAGTCCCATTTACTACCTTGAATCATCCTCACGTAAAAAAAAAACTAAGGCTACATTGAGTCTGCTTCATCATCAATTAAATTATCTAATGCTTCTTCATCAATTAAATTATCTAATTTCAAGATCCTTTCCTGCTTCATGATCAATTAAATTATCCGATGCTTCACCATCAATTAAATTATCTAATTTCAAGATCCCTGCCTATGCCCAAGAAGCATTCTTGGATTTGAAGGCTGACACAAAAACTCGGGAAGGATATGGCCAGGGGAAAGAAAGGGAATTATGATGCTCCTTCTGAATCTTCGTTTCAGATTGCACATTGATACTTTCACTTCCGCATCAAACATCATTTTCCATCTGCTGCTATTTTCTGGCCCCCTGATGGGATTCGGTTCACACCATTTAAGACTGCTTCGTTGTTCCTTCAATTTCCACATTTCCACATGAAAATACAGAGATGAATATAACAATTAGGAAACCCACACAAATTTATGAACAACGTAAATAAGGTAAATAATTGAAAGCTACAATTCCTTTCCTTCATCATCAATTACATTATCTAATTTCAATATCGCTGCCTAAGGCCTAGAAACGTTCTTGGATGAAGGCCAAGAAGCGTTCTTGGATTCAAATGCTGACACAAAAATCGACACGTAAATAATTGAAGGCTACAATGCCTCTGGTTCATCATCAATTAAATTATCTAATTTCCAGATCCTTTCTTAAAGCCAAGAAACATTCTCTGACACAAAAACTCCGGAGGGATATGGCGAGGGGCCGAGAAAGGTTGATGTGATGCTCCAAATTTTTTTAAAAAGACCAAAATAAATCAACCCTAACCATGGCAATGATGAGCAAGTTTTTGAGGGCATGAAAAAACTACTCTCAAACACAAGTACCCAATAAGTAGAGTAGATTATAATATATAGTTTTACATTTAAAATGGTGAAAACCAATGTAAAACATTTGGAGTACCCTCTACAATAGCAATCAAATCCATAAAAATTGTTAATTGTTATCATACAAATTAGTTAATAAAAAAAAAATCGATCATTAATTTAGTTATGATCAAGAAACTAAACATGCATCCATTGTTGATCCATTGTTGATGGAGTCTAAAAGGTCACTGTGTTTATGGAGCTAACTGTTGTTGACCCCTTGATCCGGATTATTTTCGGCACGAAATGAGAGCGGAGATATAATAAAGAAATGCATAGAGATATTGCAGATATTCAATAATATAACAGAAATATATCAGAGATGCAACCATCAACCATAAACATAGATATACAGTAATACATGATTTCTATTAATCAAAGAAATGTACAGAGATTGTAAAAATATAGAGTGAAAGACTCACTAGAATGGTGACAGCTTATCTCTGAGAAGAGATGTGACGGCTACTCGCATTCGCCAGAAGATGATTACAATGAGGCTCTGGAGGCCTTTTTACAATAAACATGAATGCCAAAAGTACTAAACATTCAAAAACCTAACCCTAGGAGATGAAGTGCCAAAAGTCATGTGGGCCCCGTTTGGGTAAGTTAGTACATCAACTTCCCAAGTCGTAACTTTTGCATACGATCTCCGTTTTAGGCGTATGATAGCTCGTTGGAAAGGTATTGTCGAGGAGATTCATTTTGGGGGCTCAATCATGCATTTGGCTATCATTGAGAACCTCAATCTCGAAAAACCTTCATTTAGGCCCTCAAAATGGCCCCGGAAGTTAAAACCTGCTAAAAATAGTAAATTGCCAAAATTGTCAGAAAACTGTTTTCAGCCAGTCGGAAAAGGTGGGTGGCCACTGATATCCACCTCGATCACTAGCATCCATCCATCTTACCATTCATGATTTCTCTCGAAGCTAGAATGGCAAGATCGTTAGATTACTCATCTTCGCTTGTCTAGTAGATTGCTTTGTCTCGTAGATTAGATGAAATATGAAACACCTACCAACTTAAGGTCACCTAGATTAATTGAAACGCTTTCCAGACACTCATAAAAATTAAACTGAAATGCTACCCCTCCATATATTCCACTACTAAGTTCATCGTGCAATCAAAATGAATCCTTGTTTATCATTTAAATGTGGAAGATCAGATGAAATATGAAACGCCTCCCAACTTAATATCACTTTAATTGATTAATTGAAACGCTTGCTAGACACTCATTAAAACTAAACTGAAATGCTACCCCTCCATATATTTCACTACTAAGTTTATTCTGCAATCAAATTAATCATTTAAACGTGGAAATCAACTTGCACTCTGATTTTTTAATATATTTAAGTAAATGTGAAAAGGTAAACACATAAACACATGCTTTTATAAAAGCAAGAATGTTAATGGTTGAAATTACAACCCCTCATTTATGATGACCATGAAAAATATTCCATCCATATTTAATCTTATCCATACAAATCTTATTAAAAATAAAAAAATATAATAAATATACCCCTTTCCAATAGATATACCATTTCCACATAATTATATGAAACCTTTCCATCTATCTTGCAATGAAGATTGGCATTCTCCTCCACGAAAAAGTATAGAGATCAATCCTCCTCAAAACTTCTCCCCAAAAGGTGTCACTGTATTGTATCTATCTCGTTGCCTTCGATTGATCGATCGTCTTCAAAACTTCTACACTAAAGGTGGTACTCTATTGTAGCTAGTTGCTTTGGGAGGCAAGAGCGATAATCCTTTCCTTAGGGATTTCCAAGAGAAGGAAGTTGTATTACTAAACATTAATGGACACGTTGAACATTAATTGACACGTTGTGGAGAAGTGCATGCCTACCATACGTTTTGAACGATAAGCCTTCTTATTCTTTAGTTTTTCAAGGTAAATAATGTCATGCCCATTGCTGCCCACACAAATGGGATAGCATATAAAACAAATGTTTAAACAAAGATTTGGTAGC
>SNQJ01S0002430.1:108131-149772 GCA_010110895.2 Picea sitchensis | reverse complement strand
TAAGCAACATCTCTTTCTTTTCATAGATAAGCTACCCCATTCTGCCATTTTTTTTTCTATAGTGTTTTTCTATCTTATTCATTAATAGAAGTTGGGTTTCACTGTATTTCTATGTTATCTACTATATTTTTTTTCTCATTTTGTTCTCAACATAATCTAGATCGGTGGTATCAGACCAATCTGTTTCTTGTCCTTTCTTAGAGAAGGTCCTTGACGACGTTAGGGTATAGAGAGTTGGGTATCGAGCTAGTTTTTCTTGAGGAAAAATTCTCTTGCCAACCCAAGCGACCTCCCATGGTGGAAGAAAAGAGAGATGACAAATAAGTATATCCTTTCAATACATTCCTCGAGGAATTCCTCGTGGGATAACAAAATGATATGATGGATAGCTTTTTTCAGATACTTCGTAGAATACCAATGGCGGTGACCGGGGCATCTTCAACAAGCATCCATTTCGCAAGTACAACACCCTTCAAGGTACAATTCAATTTTTATATCCCCTTGTTTGAAGGATAGATAGATGAAGATGCTCTAGAAAAATGGTTGAATCCGCTAGATGGTTATTACTCCATCCAAAAAAATTCTGACAATGAAAAGATCACCTTCGTGCTCCTTAAATCCCTTCCCCATGTTAGATCTTGGTGGGAAGTTTATTGGGAGAGGTACACCGTGGATGAATCTACACCATTCAAGAGAGAGCCCACTTGGGCGACCTTTGTAGATGAGCTAAAGGAATATTTATACCCTATCAGAAACTATGATGACCAGTACATGAGATGGAAAACTATGAGTCAGAAAAGAGATCAGACGATGGCGGAGTACACTAACATCATTCCTACCTTGCACTCAAATATCGATACCAAATACTTCGAGTGGCACCTGGTTTTGAGTTATCGCAATGGTTTGCACAAGTACATCTAAAAAGATGGATTTCTTGGACATCTCATCAATGGGTGCTTCTTATAGATATGCAACCAAAGTTGAGAAGAAATTCAAGCAACAACGTAAGCGGGGGTTCAAGTTTGAAAATATGCCACAACAAAATCTTGGTAAAGGACACCCTAACTCACAAAAAAAAAGGAAATTTCAAGGAAGGACAAACTCAAGATATCCATTCCAAGATGAGGGAAAATAAGGGAAACAATAAGTCTAATAAAGGCACCATAAAGTGGTGTGAGTTCCACAACAACCCCTGGCACACCACCGATGAACGCCAATCGAAAAAATAATTGGTCGTCAATCTCAAAGAAAAAGAATTAGAACCTGAATTAGAATTTGATTTAGAGCACAATAAAGGGAAACAAATCATTGATGTAGAACCCTCTTCTACCATCACATCCACAACAATACAACCAGAAGAACTAGAATCTCATGAGGAGCACCTCTTCCACTCACAGATGTGGGTAAAGGGGATCCCACTATGTTTCATTTTTTACAACGAGAGTCATAAGAAATTGATATCATCCAAGGTTATCAATACATTGAATCTTCCAACGATGCCACACCCCAAACCATACACCATCATATGGTTGAGCTAGGGATGAGACATCCATGTTAGCCAACATTTCCACCTATCCTATCGAATCAATCCCTTCAAGGATGATGTAGTGTGTGATGTTTCCCCACTTGAAGTCCATGATATTATTTTAGGACAACCATATATGTGGAAACATCACACTATCTATGAGTCTCATCCCCATGGTGTTATGTTTACTCTGAGAGGTTAGCTCTACAAGGTACAATAGGTAGCTTCGACTACTACCACTTCATTGATCTCATAAAAACAATGCCACAAAGTAATATCTCAAACCACAAAGTTTTCCCTCTTCATGATCCAGTCAGATGGTGAATAGGAGGTCATTGTGACCACTATATCCTTGGCCCAGGACGTTCCTATCTAATAGAAGAAGGTCGATGATATTATAGAGGAGAACAAACATAATGAGATTATTCCACATGTTCAACATACCTCTATTGGCTACGACCCATTTCAGGTGTGATTGGGGTTCCAAACGTTATTCCCCATTGATATATCTCTTCTTGTTTCATCTTCACCAAAAAAGTCCTCCCACACTGAGAACAAGGAATATAGTGCAACCAACTTTGTTGAATGGATGCAACACCTCCAATAGGTTCATGACATCCTTCCACCAGTAAAGTATAAGAATGACATCTACTTCAACAAGGGAAGTGACTCACCAAGGTTCAGATTCAACATACGTTTCCCCATCTCATGAGGGAACTTGACACAATGGGGACCATTTCTTCCTAAGGGGGGAGGAATGATCTAGGTGGATCTCAGTGGCCAACCAAATTTTCCACTGAATCAACATTTCAAGCCTATGGTTTTCATAAACTATTATATTCACCCTTTTTATGGGGAATGAAATGTAATACCATATTCATTTGTTAATTATAGAAATCTTGGAATCATCTTATGTACATGCCTACAACATAACACTAATTCAACAGATCCCATTAGAAATCCATAGTTAAGCATGCTCATGCTAGATTAGTACTGGGATGGAAGGCCACCCAAGAAGTCCTAGTGTTTTACATTCCTATGAAATTTTATAAACTAAGATTAATTTATCTCACATACATCATGGGATTTTTTCTCCTCTCACTCTCTCATATATAATTGAGTTGAAGGAGGCCCTTTAAGCATGTAATGGAGTGTGATATAAATCTTGTTGCGAATTAAGTGTAGCCAACATCTCCTTCTTTTCAGAGACATGCTACCCCATTCTACCAATTTTTGTTCTACAATGATTTTCTATATTATTCATTAATAGAAGTTGGGTTTCACTGTATTTATGTGTTCTTTGCTATATTTTTTTTTTCTTGTTTCTTTCTCAACATAATCTGGATCAGAAAGAGAAAAATCCCTAATTCAAAATGAAAGGAAAAGAAACAAACAAGAAAAAGAAAGTCTAATAACAAAGACATAAAGTAAATCATGAGCTCTACTCCCTTGCCAAGAGGCTATAACCACTAGTCCTACGTGATGCAGGAGGATCATAAGCAGCCAACTAAGCAAGCAACGTAAAAGCGGGAGACAACAGGAAAAGCACCAGCTCACATTTTGAAGTGTTTTGAGATTAATGAATGGACAATAATGTAATAGTTAAGGGAAGTGTACTTAAACTTATGTCTAGATGTTGTAAACAGATCTTGAGCGTTTCTCTCATCTGTAGTATGTAAAGTCATTTATGCGTAATGAATGCAAGTAGGTATATTTAATTTAATAGATTAGACAGGTTAGAAGCACAAGAGGGAAAATGGATATAGACACCCTCACCCTTGTATCATTGTAATTTTTTGGATGATCATTCAGAATTCATAAGTTGTAGAGCTGTAGCAGAGAGATGTAGAGAAGAGCCGATGTACATGAGCACTTGAGTTAATATATGAAGCTTTGACTCAATTTTCATGGTGTTATGATGCTTACTATTGACATTTGTTGAATGGTATGCTTACAGTTGATTTGTTTCTTTGTTATGCATTTGTTTCAATGTTGCATTGTGTGTATGATTTCATGGTGAATATATGAAGTCTGAGAGAGGAGAAGAATGAGTTTCAATTGTTTCTCTTCCTAATAATTCCTACAAGGAGTGCAGTGAACGTCCACAAGGTCTGCGTTGACAAGGGTCTGAGTTTCATCTCAGAAAGCTAAAGAGAGATACCATTGTTCTCATACCAGCTAAAGTGAAAGTGAAGCATAGAGTCATGCAAGGTGTGCACAGGTTGGTTGGAGCCTTATAAATTATCAACTAAGGGGAATATTGGGAGGACCATTGTTGTAAAGAGTGCATAGGGTCGGAGACTCAAATAACCAGAGGTTATTTGAAGGTTTTCTGCAAGGAGTGCGAGAAGAGATCCTTTTGGGAAGCTTGAGTTTACAAGTGAAAGATCGGGAAGGATAACACCTTTGAAGTGCTCAAAGGGATATGGAGATAACAATCATCTCATAGAAGTCAAGTTCGGGAGGGAGAACACCAATTCGTTTATACAGGGGTCACTGACGAATGCATCTGGTGGTCAGAATTCTTCATGGAGAAGTCACGAAGTCCCGAGGACCGTAGGATCCAGAGGAGCTATAAGGTGGTTAGGAGTTGGATGAACCCACCACCCTGATATCAAGAATCAACGTGGACTCTTGATCATAGGATGTTTGAGCCGTCAGATCATTTCGGGCATTCAGGATCCATAAGTCCGGAGTGCAGGACAAATTCCTTGGTCACTCTAAAACTTGAATCATGAAAGGGATTATTAGGTGTGGAATTTCATAATTTCGGTAATAAAGGATTCGGCATCCCAGAAATCCTGATGACAAGGAGCCGGGACCCTTTGCATTGAAAATCCTGAAGTCACGAAACACGACGTGCCTTGGTTGTGGGATTTCGACATTTTGACTTTTCGGAGTTCGGGAAGTAGAGGAGGTTGTCGTTTTGGAATCGAGAGTTTCAAAATCTCGGTTTGTGAAATCCCGAAGAGGGAAAGGAAAATTCCTGATAAGTCAAGGGACAATCGCGTTGGGCACCAATCGGGTTTCGAGGTTTCGGGACTCAAGTGGTAGAGTTGCATGGTCAACGCAACTCCTGAAATTGCAAAAAGAGAAACGACAAAAAGTTGGGTCCCAAGTCTCATTCAGAAGGTACGTGCGGAGGAAGTAAAAGGAGGGGTCAAGCTTCGGCGAAAATCCCGAAAGGCCATTAATCTCGCATTCCTTGGGACATTGAGCCCATTTCAGCATTCCAGAATTTCGGAGTTCGGGGAATCATAAGGGAAGAGGAACGACTGTTGGCTGTTCGCTCAAAGTCCCGAAAGCCGAAACTAGTGGGTAACAGGTGGCATGTGTTCGGCACATTAAAGGATTCAACCTTCGCTGAAAATTGGCATTTCGGAATTTGCCAAGAGCTATGGAAATACATCGGGACTCTGCAACTCTCGAAACTAGAAGTCCTTTGTGGCTTAAACAAAGGGTTTAATTAACCCTTGGTGTGGTTTTAGTGAAGATACTATGCGGATCTCGGCATGAGGGTCGAGGGTTTGCGTCAAAGTGGTATTAGAGAAAAAAAAAAATTATTTCCTTTCTGTAGCAAAGAGAAAAGAGAAAAAATTTCAGCCATTCTGCCAAGAAGAAGAGATAGGCCAATGCCTAATCCAGCAATGGAAAGAGAATTGCATGAGTTACGTGCCAGACTTGATGCTATGGAAACAACACAGAGGCGCAAAGTCGACGTTGGGGATATCAGCAAAGCTAGAAGTGAAATGAAGTTGGAAACGAAGGAGAAGAAGTTGAAGTCAAAGATGTTGCAAACGAACACCTATTCAGGGTTGTTGCAAGGATAGGTGCTAGAGCAAAAATGGGCATTCCAGTGTACAGAGGAAACTTGGATGTTGAAGAGCTTCTAGAATGGATGAGAGCTCTAGACAAATACTTCAACTACGAGGATGTCAAGGAAGAAAAAAAGGTCAAACATGATGTTACTATACTTAAAGGGCATGCATCACTATGGTGGGATGAAATGCAGGCTGACAGACGCTGCAAGGGAAAGAAAAAAATCAAAAGATGGGATAGAATGGTTGCAAAGATGAAAGCCAAATTTATACCCAGGGATTATCAAATCACTCTGTTTCAGAGGATGCAGAATTTAAGAAAGAAGATGATGTCAGTGAAAGAATACACTGAAGAATTTTATAGGATAAACATCAGGGGAGTTCATCGGGAAAGCGATGATGAAAAAGTTGCTAGGTACATGAATGGTACGCAATATGACAATCAAGATGAGATGAGCATGATGGCCATTCGAAATGTGGAAGATGCTTATCAGATAGCTCTAAAAGCTGAAGAGAAGTTGAGCCAAAAGCAAGGTCAAGAGGCCGAGGTAGAAGTCAAGCCAGAGGCAAAGCAATTTCCCAAGACAGAACTCAGAGACCTAAAGAAGAGGGAAAGAAACCTCAAACTCAACCTGAGAGAGGAGGAAGCTCACATAGAAGGAAGTATGCTGATAGAAATACTTTTCCTTGAGCAAGAGGAAGAAGAATAGGCAGAGGAGGTGAAGTGAAATTCTTCGTCTATGGAAAAATCGAACATAAATCCTATAAGTGTCCAGATAATAAGAAAGATGGTGGTGAAAATCACATTGCCAAAGCTCAAGGATGGAATGTTGAGGCAGAAGACACTGAGGGCGGAAGATCTTTGATGATGAGGAAATTTCTCTTGAAGCTAGAGAAGGAGGTAGAGAACCCAACCCAAATAAACAATTTGTTTCGGACTGCCTGCAAAACTAAAGACAGGGTATACAAGGTCATAGTGGACAGCGATAGCACAGAAAATCTTGTATCTACAGAGATGGTAGAAAAGTTGGAGCTGGAGACTATTGTACATCCAAGGTTGTACAAGGTTTCGTGGCTACAAAAAGGACATCAGGTAAATGTCACTAAACAATGTTTAGTTGAATTTAAAATAGGAGGATATAAAGATGAAATATTATGTGATGTCATTCCCATGGATGTTTTTCATCTATTGCTGGGTAGACCATGGAAATATGACAAAAATGTAGTTCATGATGGGAGAAAGAACACATACACCCTGGAGAAAAGTGGTAGGACTCACATGTTGCTGCCAATTAAGGATAAAGAGGTGAAAACAGAGATGAGAAACACTGTAGTTCTCATGACTGGGAAGGAACTTCTTGATGAGATTAAGAAGAAGGAAGAAACATAATTTATTGTGGTCAGGAAGACCAAAATTGTTTTGAACAGTACGAGAATAGATGATTTACCAGAAGAAATCCAGGGGTTGCTGGGAGAGTTTGTTGATATAGTAGTGGACGAACTACCTTATTCATTGCCGCCTATCAGGAGTATAAGTCATCACATCAATATTATACCTAGATCCAACTTACCAAACAAAGCATCGTATAGGTTGATGCCGCAGGAAAATGAAGAAGTTAAGAGACAGGTCCAGAACTTATTGGACAAAGGATTGATTCAAGAAATCTTGAGTCCATGCGCTCTTCCGACAGTGCTCAGCCCAAAGAAAGATGGAGGTTGGGGAATGTGTACAGACTCAAGGGAAATCAATAAGATTGCCATTAGATACAGATTTCCATTGCCAAGTATGGATGACTTGATGGATTGCTTGAGTGGAGCAAGATTTTTTTCAAAGATTGATTTGAAAAGCGGATATCATCAAATTCGAATGAGAGAAGGTGATGAATGGAAGACAACATTCAAGATGAATGAGTTGTTGTATGAATGGCTTGTCATTCCATTTGGATTAACAAATGTGCCCGGTACTTTCATGAGGTTGATGAACGAAGTCCCGAAGGATTTCATTGGGAAATTCATCATTGTATATCTTGATGATATATTAATTTTCAGCAAGATAGAAGCAAAACACTTAAAACATTTAGTTGCAGTAATGAGAATATTACAGCAAGAGAAATTGTTGATCAATATGAAGAAATTGTCATTTATGAGGACATAACTCATTTATTTTGGTTTTGTTATCTCTACAAATGAATTAAAAATGGATACGAAAAAGATAAAGGTGATTAAGAATTGGCCATCACCAAAGAGCGTGTTTGAATTTCGAAGCTTCCATGGTTTGGCCAGCTTCTACAGGAAATTCATCTGAAACTTCAGTGGAATTAGCGCACCAATGATGGATACAATGAAGAAACGACACAAATCTTTTCACTGGACAAAGGAAGCAAAGAAGAGTTTCAATCTATTGAAGAAGAAGATCACTGAGCAACCAATTCTGGTTTTGCTAGATTTTAGCAAGACATTCCAGGTCAGGTGTGACGTGAGTGGATTTGCAATTGGAGTAGTCTTGAGCCAAGATGATAGGCTGATCGCGTACTTCAGCGAAAAACTGAATGAATCAAAGGTTAAGTACTCCACGTATGACAAGGAATTTTATGCCGTCATACAAGCATTGAAGAAATGGAGACACTATTTGGTTCCCAAGGAGTTTTTTTTGTACAACGATAATCACGCTTTGCAATTTGTGACTCGACAAGAGAAGTTGAACCAAAAACATGCTAAATGGGTTGAATTCATGCAGAATTTTACTTTTTTGATTAAGCATATTTCTGGAACTGCTAACAAAGTTGTTGATTCTTTGAGCAAGAAATGTTTGCTTATGCAGGAATTCAGAGTTAAGACTTTGGGTTTTGATAACCTCAAAGAAATGTACATGGATGACCCAGATTTTAAAGAGGCATATGAAGCATCTGAGAATCCAATTCTCAGGGACAGAAGCCAATGGACTGAATACATGATCCAAGATGGATTATTGCTCAGGGGAAATCAATGATGTATTTATAAATGCTCCATGAGGGAAAATCTGTTGAAGGAAAAACACAGTGGAGAATTGGCCGGACATTTTGGTCATGAAAATATGTTCTCAAAGTTGAATGGCTCATATTTTTGGCCAGGGATGAGGAAAGATGTTAAGAAATTTGTGGACAGGTGCAAAATTTGTCATCACACGAAAGGAATAAGACAGAACACAGGGTTATACCAACCATTGCCCATACCTGAAATGCCATGGGACGCAGTGAGCATGGATTTTGTATTGGGACTGCCAAGGACACATAGAGGATATGATTCGATCTTTGTGGTAGTCGATAGATTTTAAAAAATCGCACATCTCATACCATGCCAGAAAACCAGTGACAACTCATATTGCGAACCTATTTTTCGAGGAAGTCGTCAGACTTCACGGCTTTCCAAAGAGTATCATTTCTGATCGAGATACCAAGTTCGTAGGGAATTTTTGGAGGACCTTATGGAAGAATTTGGGGACAAGTTTGTCTTTTAGTTCAACATATCATCCTCAAAGGGATGGATAGACAGAAGTCGTGAACAGGAGCTTGGGAGATTTGTTAGGAAGCTTAGTGACTGAACACCACATTCAATGCGATCACATTCTTCCATAGGTGGAATTCACTTATAATGATTCACTCAATAGAAGCACAGGGCAGAGTCCATTCCAGATTGTATATGGAATGTAGCCAAGGGGAGTTTCTGAATTGAAGAATTCAGAACAGAATGAATTCAGGAGTGCTAGTGCAGAGGACTTTGCAGAAGGAATGAATGAGATTCACAGCCGAATTAAGGAGCGATTGCATAATTCAAGTCAAGAATACAAGAGGAGAGTAGATCAACACATGCGAGAACTTCAATTTGAAGTTGCTGATCTGATTCTTGTGCATCTGAGGAAGGAGAGGTTCCCAAGGGGAACGTATAAAAAACTGAAGATGAAAAAGATTGGACCATGCAGGGTCATAAATAAATTTGGGGAAAATGCATATGAGATTGAATTACCCGATGGGGTTGGAATCTCACCGATATTCAATGTTGCAGATTTGTACCCTTACAGTGCTGAAGAAGCAGGAGCAGAGGAGAAACAAAAAGAAATTCAATGGACAAAACAAATTCCTGTAGCTGACAAGCCACATATGGAAGGCATAATTGACAAAAGGATTAGCAAAAGGAACAGGAGGAAAGAATATTTTGAATACTTGGTTAAATGGAAGGGACATCCAGTTGAAGATTCCAGTTAGGAGGATGAAGCAGAAATTCATAGGCATGGACAGACCGTGCAAGAGCTCATGAACAGGAGTTCATGAAAATTTTCAAGCAAGGGAGTATGATGTAAGAGCATCATAAGCATCCAGCCAAGCAAGCAACGTAAAAGTGGGAGACAACTGGAAAAGCACTAGTGCACATTTTGAAGTGTTTTGAGATTAATGAATGGACATTAATGTAATAGTAAAGGGAAGTGTACTTAAACTTATGTTTAGATGTTGTAAACAGATCTTGAGAATTGCTTTCATTTGTAGTATGTAAAGGCATTTATGCGTAATGAATGCAAGTAGGTAGATTTAATTTAATAGATTAGACAGTTTAGAAGAACAGGAGGGAAAACATATATAGACACCCTCACCCTTGTATCATTGTAATTTTTTGGATGATCATTTAGAATTCATAATTTGTAGAGATGCAGCAGATAGTTGTAGAGAAGAACCCATGTACAGGAGCACTTGAGTTAATATATGAATCCTTGACTCAATTTTCATGGTGTTATGATGTTTATTGTTTACATTTGTTGAATGGTATGTTTACAGTTGATTTGTTTCTCTGTTATGCATCTGTTTCAATGTTGCATTGTGTGTATGATTTCATGGTGAATGTATGAAGTTTGAGAGAGGAGAAGAATGAGTTTCAATTGTTTCTCTTCCTGATAATTCCTGCAAGGAGTGCAGTGAACGTCCGCAAGGTGTGCGTTGATGAGGGTCTGAGTTTCATCTGAGAAAGCTCAGGAGAGATACCATTGTTCTCATAACAACTCAAGTGCAGGTGAAGCACAGAGCCGTGCAAGGTGTGCGCAGGCTGGTTGGAGCCTTAGAACTTATCAACAAAGGTGAATATTGAGAGGACCACTATTGCAAAGAGTGCACATGGTTGGAGACTCAAATAACCAAAGGTTATTTGAAGGTATTCCGTAAGGGGTGAGAGAAGGGATCCTTTTGGGAAGCTTGAGTTTACAAGTGAAAGCTCAGGATGGATAACACCTTTGAAGTGATCAAAGAGAGACGGAGATCGAAATTGTCTCATAGAAGTCAAGTTTAGGAGGGAGAACACCAAGTCGTTTAGACAGGGGTCATTGAGGAATGCATCTCGTGGTCAGAATTCTCCGTGGAGAACTCGCAAAGTCGCGAGGACCGTAGGATCCAGAGGAGTTGTAAGGTGGTTAGGAGTTGGATGTACCCATGACCCTGATATCAAGAATCAACGTGGATTGTTGATCACGGGCTATTTGAATAGTCATTTCATTTCAGGGATTCAGGATCTGTAAGTTCGGAGTGCAGGCCAAATTCCTTGGTCACTCTAAAACCTGAATCACGAAAGGGATTATCAAGTGTGGAATTTCAAAATTTCGGAATCTAGGATTCAGTATTATAGAAATCTTGATGAGAAGGAGTCGGGACACTTTGCATTGAAAATCTTGAAGTCGCGAAACGAGGCGTGCCTTGGGTGTGATATTTCAGTATTTTAGCTTTCCAGAGTTCGGATAGTAGAGGAAGTTGTGGTTTTGGAATCGAGAGTTTCAAACTCCCGGTTCGCGAAATCCCAAAGAGGGAAAGGAAAATTCCTGAAAAGTCGAGGGATAATTGCGTTGGGAACCAATCGGGTTTCAGGGTTTTAGGACTCAAGAGGTAGAGTTTCATGGTCAACGCAACTCCCAAAATCGCGAAAAGCGAAATTCCAAAAAGGTGGGTCCCAAGTCTCAGTCAGAAGGTACGTGCGGCAGAAGTGAAAGGAGGGGTCAAGCTTCGGTGAAAAGCCTGAAAGGCCATCGATCTCACATTCCTTGGGACATTGAGCCCATTTCAGCATTCTAGAATTTCAGAGTTTGGAGAATCATAAGGGAAGAGGAACGATTGTTGTCTGTTCACTCAGAGTCCCGAAAGCCGAAACTAGTGGGTAACAGGTCGCATATGTTTGACGCATTGAAGGAGTCAACCTTCGCTGAAAATTGGCATTTCAGCATTTTCCAAGAGTTGTGGAAATACATCGGGACTCTACAACTCCCGAAACCCGAAGTCCTTTGTGGCTTAAACAAAGGGTTTAATTAATCCTTGGCATGGTTTTACTGAAGATCCTGTGCAGATATCGGCCCGAGGGTCGGGGGTCTACGTTAAAGTGGTATCAAAGCACATAAAAAATTATTTTCTTTATGTAGCTGAGAGAAAAGAGAAAAAATTTCAGCCATGCCACCAAGAAGAGGAGATAGGCCAATGCCTGATACAACAGTGGAAAGAGAAATGCATGAGTTACGTGCCAGACTTGATGCTATGGAGACATCACAGAGGCACACAGTCGACGCCGGGGATATCAGTGAAGATGAAAGTGAAAATGAAGTTGGAAACGAAGGAGGAGAAGTTGCAGTCAAAGATGCTGTAGACGAAAGCCTATTCAGGGCTATTGCAAGGATAGGTGCCAGAGAAAAAATGGGCATTCCAGTGTACGAAGGAAACTTGGATGTTGAAGAGATTCTAGACTGGATTAGAGCTCTAGACAAATACTTCGACTACGAGGATGTCGAGGAAGAAAAGAAGGTCAAACATGTAATTACTAGACTTAAAGGGAATGTAGCACTGTGGTGGCATGAACTGCAGGCTGATAGACACTGGAAGGGAAAGGAGAAAATCAAAAGCTGGGATAGAATGGTTGCAAAGATGAAAGGAAAATTTATACCTAGGGATTATCAAATCACTCTGTTTTAGACGATGCATAATTTGAGATAGAAGTTGATGTCAGTGAAAGAATACACTAAAGAATTCTACAGGATAAACATCAGGGAAAGTCATCGGGAAACCAATGATGAAAAAGTTTCCAGGTACATGAATGGTCTACAATATGACATTCAATATGAGATGAGCATGATGACCATTCAAAATGTGGAAGATGCTTATTAGATATCTCTGAAAGATGAAGAAAAGCTGCGATGAAAGCAAGGTCAAAGAGGCCGACGTAGAAGTCAATCCAGATGCAAAGAAATTTCCCAAGATAGAACTCAGAGACATAAAGAAGAGGGAAAGAAACCTCAAACTCAACCTGAGAAAGGAGGAAGCTCACAGAGAAGGCAATATGCTGATAAAAATACTTTTTCTCGAGCTAGAGGAAGAGGAAGAGGCAGAGGAGGTGAAGTGAAATGCTTCATCTGTGGAAAAATTGGACATAAATCCTATGAGTGTCCAGTTAAGAAGAAAGATGGTGGTGAAAATCACATTGTCGAAGCTCAAGGATAGAATGTTGAGGCAGAAGACGCTGAGGGCGAAAGATCTTTGATGATGAGGAAAGTTCTCTTGAATCTGGAGAAGGAGGAAGAGAACCCAACCCAAAGAAACAGTTTGTTTTGGACTGCCTTCAAAACTAAAGACAAGGTATGCAAGGTCACAGTGGACAGCGGTAACACACTCAATCTCATATTTACAGAGATGGTAGAAAAGTTGGAGCCAAAGATTGTTGTACATCCAAGGCCATATAGGGTTTCGTGGATACAAAAAGGACATCAGGTAAATGTCACTAAACAATGTTTAGTTGAATTTAAAATAGGAGGATATAAAGATGAAATATTATGTGATGTCATTCCCATGGATGTTTGTCATCTATTGTTGGGTAGACCATGGAAATATGAAAGAAACATAGTTCATGATGGGAAAAAGAGCACATACACCCTGGAGAAAAATGGTAGGACTCACATGTTGCTGCCAATTAAGAACAAAGAGGTGAAAACAGAGATGAGCAACACTGTACTTCTCATGAGTGGGAAGGAAATTCTTGATGAGGTTAATAAGAAGGAAGATACATAATTTATTGTGGTCAGGAAGCCCTAAATTGTTTTGACCAGTATGAGGATAGATGATTTACCAGAAGAAATCCAAGAGTTGCTGGGAGAGTTTGTTGATATAGTAGTGGACGAACTACCTTGTTCGTTGCCACCTATCGGGAGCATAAGTCATCATATCGATCTTATACCTAGAGCCATCTTACCGAACAAAGCAACGTATAGGTTGACGCCACAAAAAAATGAAGAAGTTGAGAGACAAGTCCAGAACTTAATGGACAAAGGATTGATTCGAGAAAGCTTGAGCCCATGCGTTATTTCAACAGTGCTCAGCCCAAAGAAATACGGAGGCTGGAGAATATGTACAGACTCAAGGGAAATCAATAAGATTACCATCACATTTCCATTGCCAAGGATGGATGACTTGATGGATTGCTTGAGTGGAGCAAGATTTTTTTCAAAGCTTGATTTGAAAAGCGGATATCATCAAATTCAAATGAGAGAAGGTGATGAATGGAAGACAACATTCAAGATGAATGAGGGGTTGCATGAATGGATTTTCATGCCATTTCGATTAACGAATGCACCCAATACTTTCATGAGGTTGATGAACGAAGTCCTGAAGGATTTCATTGGGAAATTCATCATTGTATATCTTGATGATATATTAATTTTCAACAAGACAGAAGAAGAAATCATCATTTATGAGGACATAACTCATTTATTTGGGTTTTGTTATCTCTGCAAATGAAAATGAATTAAAAATGGATCCAGAAAAGATAAAGGTGACTAAGAATTGTCCATCTCCAAAGAGCGTGTTTGAAGTTCAAAGCTTCCATGGTTTGGCTAGCTTCTACAGGAAATTCATTCGAAACTTTAGTGGAATTAGTGCACCAATGATGGATATGGTGAAGAAACGATACAAATTTTTTCACTGGACAGAGGAAGTGGAGAAGAGTTTCAATCTACTGAAGAAGAAGATCATTGAGCAACCAATTCTGGTTTTGCCATATTTTAGCAAGACATTCCAGGTCAGGTGTGACGCGAGTGGATTTGCAGTTGGAGCAGTCTTGAGCCAAGACGATAGGTTGTTCGCGTACTTCAGCAAAAAATTGAATGAAGCAAAGGTTAAGTACTCCACGTATGACAAGGAATTCTATGTCGTCATACAAGCATTGAAGAAATGGAGACACTATTTGGTATCTAAGGAGTTTTTTTTCTACAGCGATAATCATGCTTTGCAATTTGTGACTCGACAAGAGAAGTTGAACCAAAAACATGCTAAATGGGTTGAATTCATGCATAATTTTACTTTTGTGATTAAGCATATTTCTGGAACTGCTAACAAAGTTGTTGATGCTTTGAGCAGGAAATGTTTTCTTATGCAGGAATTCAGAGTTAAGACATTGGGTTTTGATAACCTCAAAGAAATGTACAGGGATGACCCAGATTTTAAAGAGGCATATGAAGAATCTAAGAATCCAATTCTCAGGGACAGAAGCCAATGGCTGAATACATGTTCCATAATGGATTATTGTTCAGGGGAAATCAACTTTGTATTCTAAAATGCTCCATGAGGGAGAATCTGCTAAAGGAAAAACACAGTGGAGGATTGGCCAGACATTTCGATCATGACAAGATGTTGTCAAAGTTGAATGGCTCATATTTTTGGCCAAGAATGAGGACAGATGTTAAGAAATTTGTGGGTAGGTGAAGAATTTGTCAGCACATGAAAGGAAAAAGGTAGAACACATGGTTATACCAACCATTTCCCATACCTGGAAGGTCGTGGGACACAATGAGCATGGATTTTGTATTGGGACTACCAAGGACACATAGAGGATATGATTCGATCTTTGTGGTAGTCGACAAATTTTCAAAAATGGCACATTTCATACCATCCCATAAAACCAGTGACGCAACTCATATTGCGAACCTGTTTTTCAAGGAAGTCATCAGACTTCATGGCTTTCCAAAGAGTATCGTTTATGATCGAGATACAAAGTTCATATAGCATTTATGGAGGACCTTATGGAAGAAGTTGGGGACAAGTTTTTTATTTAGTTTAGCATATCATCCTCAGAGGGATGGACAAACATAAGTCGTGAACAAGAGCTTGGGATATTTGTTAAGAAGCTTAGTGACTGAACACCATAGTCAATGGGATCACATATTGCCATAGGCAAAATTTTCTTATAATGATTCACTCAATAGAAGCACAGGGAAGATTCCATTCCAGATTGTATATGGAATGCAGCCAAGGGGAGTTTCTGAATTGAAGAATTTAGAAAATAATGAATTCAGGAGTGCTAGTGCAAAGGACTTTGCAGAAGGAATGAAGGAGCTTCACAGCCGAATTAAGGAGCGATTGTAGAATTCAAGTCAAGAATACAAGCAGAAAGTAGATCAACATAGGCGAGAACTTCAATTTGAAGTTGGTGATCTGATTCTTGCGCATCTAAGGAAGGAGAGGTTCCCAAGGGGCACGTATAACAAACTGAATATGAAAAATATTGGACCGTGCAGGGTCATAAAGAAATTTGGGGAAAACGCATATGAGATTGAATTACCCGATGGGGTCGAAATCTCACCGATATTCAATGTTGCGGATTTGTACCCATACAGAGTTGAAGAAGCAGGAGCAGAGGAGGAACAAAAAGAAATTCAATGGAAAAAACAAATGCCTGTAGCTAACAAGCCACATATGGAAGGCATAATTGACAAAAGGATTAGCAAAAAGACGAGGAGGAAAGAGTATTTTGAATACTTGGTTAAATCGAAGGGACATCCAGTTGAAGATGCCAGATGGGAGGATGAAGCGGAAATTCATAGGCATGGAAAGAGCATGCAAGATCTCATGAACAGGAGTTCATGAAAATTTTCAAGCAAGGGAGTATGATGCAGGAGCATCATAAGCAGCCAGCCAAGCAAGCAACGTAAAAGCGGGAGACAACTAGAAAAGCACTAGCACACATTTTGAAGTGTTTTGAGATTAATGAATGGACATTAATGTAATAGTTAAGGGAAGTGTACTTACACTTATGTCTAGATGTTGTAAACAGATCTTGAGCGTTTCTCTCATCTATAGTATGTAAAGACATTTATGCGTAATGAATGCAAGTAGGTAGATTTAATTTAATAGATTAGACAGTTTAGAAGCGCAGTAGGGAAAACATATATAGACACCCTCACCCTTGTATCATTGTAATTTTTTGGATGATCATTCAGAATTCATAAGCTGTAGAGCTGTAGCAGAGAGTTGTAGAGAAGAACCCATGTACAAGAGCACTTGAGTTAATATATGAATCTTTGACTCAATTTTCATGGTTTTATGATGCTTACTGTTTACATTTGTTGAATGGTATGTTTACAGTTGATTTGTTTCTCTGTTATGCATTTGTTTCAATGCTACATTGTGTGTATGATTTCATGGTGAATGTATGAAGTCTGAGAGAGGAGAAGAATGAGTTTCAATTGTTTCTCTTCCTGAAAATTCCTACAAGGAGTGCAGTGAACGTCCACAAGGTGCGCGTTGACGAGGGTCTGAGTTTCATCTCAGAAAGCTCAGGAGAGATACCATTGTTCTCATACCAGCTGAAGTGTAGGTGAAGCACATAGTCGTGCAAGGTGTGCACAGGCTAGTTAGAGCCTTAGAACTTATCAACTAAGACGAAGATTGAGAGGACCACTATTTCAAAGAGTGCACAGGATCAGAGACTCAAATAACCAGAGGTTATTTGAAGGTTTTCCATAAGGAGTGTGAGCAGAGATCCTTTTGGGAAGCTTGAGTTTACAAGGGAAATCTCAGGAAGGATAACACCTTTGAAGTGCTCAAAGGGAGACAAAGGTCAAAATCATCTCATAGAAGTCAAGTTTAGGAGGGAGAACACCGAGTCGTTTGGACATGGATCATTGAGGAATGCATCTGGTGGTCAGAATTCTCTGTGGAGACCTCGCAAAGTCATGAGGACCGTAGGATCCAGAGGAGCTGCAAGGTGGTTAGGAGTTGGATGAACCCACCACCCTGATATCGAGAATCAACGTGGACTATTGATTTTGGGCTATTTGAGCCATTAGATCATTTCGGGGATTCAAGATCCATAAGTTCAGAGTGCAGGCCAAATTCTTTGTTCACTCTAAAACCCAAATCACAAAAGGGATTATCAAGTGTTGAATTTCAGAATTTCGGTAATCCAAGATTTGGCATTCCGAAAATCCTGATGACAAGGAGCCGGGACCCTTTGCATTGAAAATCCCAAAGTCGTGAAACACGACGTGCCTTGGGTGTGGGATTTCGGCATTTCGGATTTCTGGAGTTTGAGAAGTCGAAAAGGCTATGGTTTTTGAATTGAGAGTTTAAAACTCCCGGTTCGCAAAATCCCAAGGAGGGACAAGAAAATTCCCGAACATTCGAGGGACAATCGCGTTGGGCACTAATTGGGTTTTACTATTTCGGGACTCAATATGTAGAGTTTCATGGTCAACGCAACTCCCAAAATTGCGAAAGGTGAAACGCCGAAAAGGTGGGTCCCAAGTCTCAGTCAGAAGGTACGTGCGGTGAAAGTAAAAGGAGGGGTCAAGCTTCGGTGAAAATACGGAAAGGCCATCGATCTCACATTCCTTGGGACTTTGAGCCCATTTCGGCATTCCATAATTTCATAGTTCAGGGAATCATAAGGGTAGAGGAATGACTGTTGGTTGTTCGCTCAAAGTCCCAAAAGCCGAAACTATAGGGTAACAGGTGGCATGTGTTCGGTGCATTGAAGGGGTCAACCTTCACTAAAAATTGGCATTTAGGCATTTGCCAAGAGCTGTGGAAATACATCGGGACTCTGCAACTTCTGAAACCCGAAGTCCTTTATGTCTTAAACAAAGGGTTTAATTGACCCTTGGCTTGGTTTTAGTGAAGATCCTGTGCATATCTCGGCCCGAGGGTCGGGGGTCTACGTCACTACATAATGAATTCATAACTTACAAAAGGACTTATAAAATCAAAGTCAAAAGATAGAACAAGTTGAAGAAATAAACAAAGAGGAAAACATGGGCTTGGAAAGACACAACGTTGAGGAAAGGGTACCATATTTCCTAAGCATTCCCTCTATATAGACATTCATGAGGATGGATATTATGCATCTATTTTCATGCTAATGAGATCCACCCATGAAGTAAACCCTAAACCATACCAAATACCATTGCACATAGTCCTTGATGGTTTCCTTGGGACATACTTATTATCCTAGATATTGGCACACCTAATAGGGCATAATAATGATCCTCCGATACTTAAATTGGAAAAATTTATAAATTTTTAAGATAGTGAAAAGTTTGAATATGATACTTAATGTGATCTCTCTAATAGTTTTTGCATTGACATGACTCACTTTATATGTTGTGTTTGAATTGTTTATGTTTCCTCCAGTCTTGATGGTGCATTGGACTACAAGAGCCCTTCCTTGGATGATGGGCTACAGATAACGACAAGCTTGATTGACACTTTGATCTTTTGGAGGATATCGAGGGGCTTCTAGCACACTTTCATGGAGGCCATCCCCACCACTTCGGAGAGTTCATTCCACACTTGTAGGAGGATTTTGATCCTTTTTATGACATGGATGCTTTTATGAGACACCCTATCACAAAAAGGGTATGACGTTGTACCTTTTGGCGATGGGAGATTGCATGTTGATGATGATTTGATGGGATGTTTCACCTTTGAGGGGACATTGGGGTTTTTCGATGATGATATCGCACATTTTGATGTGACTTCACACCTATTGGTGACATAACACACAACTTGGATATGAAACATTGCACCCTTTCGTGGAAATGTTTTGCTTTTGAGGCCTTTGACATCATTTTGTAGTGGGTTGTCCACCTCATTAGGCCACACTTGCCACACGTGTGAGCTTCGGAGAAAATTTATGATGGATGATTTGATTTTTGAGCTAGATTAATTCAACATGGAGGAATCGTTGGGGTCTTATTCACCTATCCAGTCATGTATAATTTGTATTTTATGTTTATTGGCCTTATCTCTAGGGTTTATGAGAGATAAATGTATCATTTTATGTTTTACGATATTTTATTGTGTGTGAAGGGTGATACATCTATGATATAAATAAGAGAAGAACGTATTACATGTAAATAGTTGCTACTTGTGTAGATACATCATTATTTGTATACTTCTACATTCTCTCTTATGAAAAATTCTATGGATGGTGAGTTAGAGTGAATTTTTAGGGAAGATGTGATTTTGAATTACTACTTAATGGGTATTCGTTGCTAGGTTTTTTATCCATGAAATATTCTTGAGTAAGTGGTCTCTTGTTATCTTGTGATTTTTTTTATCAATACATTTAAGTGGAATTTTTCTTTCTAGTGTTGGTTGATAATTCTCTTGGATTTTTCTTGAAAAAACCCTTCTTATTAAAACTATTGGAAGGTTACTAGTGAAGAACATTCCCTTGAATTTTCCTTTATATACTAGGATTATATTATAGGGTTTGTAGTGAACAACCCTAGATATCACCCTAAATCCACTCACTGCTCTGGAAATAATTCCTTAATTGGCCCCATATGCCCAAAAATATAGTAGGAACTAGTCACTTTCCCAAAAATTAATCATTAATTTTCGATTTCTTCTCTATTTTTATGGAATTGAGGTTAGATTAGGGTTTTGTAACAAAAAATATTCATTTTCAGCCATAAAGAACCTATATGTTTTGACTTTTATGTATATTGTTGACCTAATAAACATTGTAAAAATGTAAAATACATTGTTTGTTTACTATTACAACCATATAGGTCTAGATAACTAGGGTTTTTGGGATGTTATATGCCTCGTAAATTTTGTATTTTGTTGATGAATAAAACCCTAATTTAATAAAAAAATTATCTCTCTTGTTTCATTGGTTTGTTACTTGTTAAAGTGTTGATTTTATTTCTTCTATAATGTAACATCCCCACTATAATACCCGGTTTAATTAATGCATAATGTAAATATAATGTGTGGATTCCCTAGTAGACCTTCTTCTAAGAAAAGAGTCCCTAATACCCTTTTCCAATTTGATATTATTAACCAAGAAGTGATCCCTTTGTACTTTCCTTTCAATGATTGTCATAGACAATGGGAATTCCCTATGAATAAAGTCCATAAGTGTTGTAGGAAAATTCCCCTGTGGATAGGTGAATAGCCTCTTGGATTCTAGACCCCTAATACCAAGATAGAAAACATACAAATGGACACTAACATCCCTATGAATTCAATTACCTAATAAAAAAGATAAAGAAAATGAAGAAAATGTGATGCACCATATTCCATAGTTTGTCCTCACTGCCTCTAATATGAGCTTGATCTCCAAACTCTTCAGCACCACTCGATACTTGCAATGCAATGTACAACGAATGACAAAGAACTCCTACTCTATTGTACAAGATTAGACTAATCAAATTCATTTATCAAGATCAACAATCATATGCAACAATACAAAATATTGAAGGGAATAAGCCAAGTAATATTGATGAGAACTTTTAAAGAGATACTTACAATTTGTAGATGAAGTTGTAGAAGACTCTCCAAGTCCTCCTCATCTATCCCTTGAACGATTCTCCCAAGATCATAAGTTTGATATCCAAAATATTTCTCCCAATATCATAAGTTTGATACCTCTAATCTGCCTCCCATCCTCTTCTCCATGGAAATCCCTCATTATATAGGATTTAGAGGCTTAACCACCATGGAGAGGATCACTCATCAGATCCGCTAAAATGGGATCTCCAAGATATTTAGGGAGAAAATATCTCTTAGGTATTTTAGGGAGGAAATATTGTTACACACCAAATTTACTCACTTCAATAGTGTCACAAGTGTCATTAGTACAAGTGTTGTAAGTGTCACATCTTGTCCGCAAGTGTCGCATCTTGACCAAAAGTGTCACAAACATCATACTACCATCTTGCCTATGTCGTGCCCCTAATGACATCATAAGAACATTTAAGACACCTCAAAGACTAGTCTTGAAGAAGAGAAATCAATTGACAAGGAATACAATCCTTTTGCCACTGAAAAAACCACTAAAAAGTCAATTTCTAGAAAGGAGTGGTCCCCTATGCTCTGTTATGGAGAGATTGCACTCTGTACCCTATTCCAGGGGAGCATTCCAATGCTCTGTGTCTCTTTTGAGGTAGCGTTGGCATTTTTGGGGCAAATTTTGGTTTGTTGGAGGAAATCAAGGAAGAATCCCCTCAATCTCTGAGGTTGATTGGATTCGAATATGAGTTCAAGGCATGATCTTAGGGAAAATCCACAAATGAAGGAGAGGAATCCTCAATTTATCCCAAATATCTCTCAAGTGGTTGGGCCTCTCCAAGCTTATATAAGGAGGCCTTCTAATGGTGAAAGGGTACATGGTAGATGATACATAAAATATTGGAGGTATGAAACCTATGATCTCATACGTAATATACAATACATGGATAGAAAGAAAGATACCAAACTTATGATCTCATAAGAGGTATTTTCATTGAAGCATAATCAATGTAGATTACTTGAGCAAAGGAGTTGGACAAGGAGAGCTGGAAGAAGTTGTTGCACCTTCATCAGACGATTGTAAGTATTCTTCATTTGTTCTCATTAATATACATACATGCTTGGCCTGTTTCTTTCAAGTTTATGTTTGTTCCACATGAACTTGTCTTCAGTAGATAGATCTATATTTGAGCTAATATCAGTAGAATAGAAAGCTTGTTGTATCTTTGTTTGTTTTATAGGACCTATAGAGGAGCTTGGGATTGAAGCTCAACTTGGACTTTGCGAGGACAAATGCCATTTAAAAAGGTACACTTTTCTTCTTGGTTTTAGGGGTCTAGATACCAAGAGGGATGTCAGTGACCAATGATAACACCCTTTCTGTCTTAGTTTTACCGTTCTAGATACCAAGAGGGATTTCACTTGTCCGCAAGAGGATTCACCTATAACAGAAATTGGTGACTCCACAGGGGAGGAGCTCTGATTTTTGTTTCCTTTCCTAGATCTTGTTTTGGCCCTTTTCCCACTTCTTGACCTTATCCATATTGTATTTTATTCTTAGATCTGATTGATTGGTTCTTGATTTCATCACCTTCAAGTTGATTGATTGATTTTGCTTGATTTTTTGACTTTCTGGGCATTGGTTCTGAATTTTTAGAGGCCAACGCCCCCCTACCCTTGTTACCAGAGCACTGACACTCCCTAATGGTCTCACACAGAGCGTTTTAACGCTCTATTCCCCCTTACACTAGAGTGTTTCCCTTTTTCTCTGCAAAATCCCCTAGGGTTTCATTCTCTGAAGTTCAATTTTTTCTTTTGGCACTTGTTGTGAGTCTTATCACCTCAGTACATCCTTGATTTGGCCTTCAACACTCTGCTTTCTAAGAATTGATCACCTTTTGTTTGGAATTTTGAGATTTTTCTTCCTTACCTACAAGTCACTCTTTGTCTTTGTTGATTTAGAGTCAATTTGTCGTTTTCTTCTCATTTATCTGACTAAGTGAAAACTTTTGTAAGGAGTTTCAAGGGTCTTTTGTGCTTTTCATTTTGATAATTGAGGCCATTTTCCCAAGAAATTATTTTTGAGTGGTTTCTCTATTCTCCCTATCTTTTCTTGGATTCTCCTTCACATTTTATTGTCTTCCTTGAAAGCTTGCATTTAAAGTAGAGGAATTGTATGTTTTTTGACATTTTGGGACATTGTGCATCTGAAATGATGAATGCTTTCTTCCTATCGTAGCATAGTTTTCATCAAAATGAAAATATTGAATCTTCATCTCTTTGCATAACTTTCGAGTCAGTCAAAACACCATATTTTCCATGCCATTTTCCTTTTGAGCAACAACAGCTTTAAAAATCAAGCGCTAAACTAAAATTGATTAGACATCTTTTCTTTTTCTGGTAGCAAACCTACATTAGATTAGTTATAGGGATTTGGAATAGGTGTGAAAGATAACTTTCCAAAGCTGCAAACAAACATAGGATCTTGTGTTAGGGAGTGGTTAAATCCAATTGCTGCATTTAGTCCTAGGAAGCCCTTCTCACACAAGGGTCAATCACGAGGTCGCATTAAGACCGGAAGAGTTACTCACCCTGTTTTTTCGGTCTTGGTGTAGAGATTGCGCGTATTATGGGGGTCACTTGAAGTTATACCCACAATGATCAGTGGAAGCCTTTCAAGTTGATTTCAGGCTAGATTCCCTTCCCTTGCATGTGGATCAGACTATCGATTGTTTCCCCAGGCATCCCTGTTGTATTTGGTAACCTTAGTGGACTATCTCTTTAGGGTCGTTACACAAGGTGACTGTGGAGGGGCAAGTATTCACGGTACCTGGAATCAATGTTGGAAAAACTCACTCGGGCTCCTTGGAGGGTATACCCACATTTTATGTGTGGGAGCTTGCACCATGGTGTAAGTTCGTTAAGTAGGTCGTCAATGTAACTTTTCCATCCACTCTATCTCAGGCCCTTCTTTCTTTTTTCCCGCGACATTGGATTTCATCACCAACTAGGGTGCTCATTGTGAGAAGGTTTTGTTTGCTTGCTTGCTTACTAGATTTTTAGCA
Organism: Picea sitchensis; assembly: GCA_010110895.2. Lineage (NCBI taxonomy): Eukaryota > Viridiplantae > Streptophyta > Pinopsida > Pinales > Pinaceae > Picea > Picea sitchensis. Next base: position 125,804 of record SNQJ01S0002430.1, on the reverse strand, counting down.
TGTGTTGTTTGTTCTCCCTAGTAGAATATAGGTTGGAGATTTATTGTTATGGCGTCAGTTCCCAGGATGACCAGTGAAGGAACCCCTTTGCCAGGGGAACCCTTTGTTTTTCCTTCTTACTAAAACATTGGTCCTCCTTACATCGCTACTTTGATCCTTCCAAGTCTCACAATTGGGTTACCGGTATGGTTGTTTTCCCCTCCGATGATCTTGAATGTAGGTGCTTTAGATGTAAGCACACCGTCCACACATCAATCTCATGTCAACCTTTATCCTTATTCACCTGTTAGGTCTCCTTCTATCTCTCCTTCTTCGCCTAGTGAAATGTCTCAAACGAGTAGCCAAATTGATAAGAAGAAGAAGAAAGAGAAAGAGAAGAAGAAGAACCAGAAAGGGACCAAGCCTCCAACTACATCAAATGTTGGATCTAAGAAAACAACTATTGTTAATAGTATTGGGAGTGTTGATAAGGTAGATAAGGTTAAAACAAAGAATCTGAAACCCAAATTCCCTTGTAGTCTTTGTAAGGGTGACCATTTTCTGAGGGATTTCCCTGGTATTCTTAAGGTCTTAGAAATGTGGTCTTCCACATCATCAACCCCTGCTAGACATGTTGATGATGTCCCATCAAATAGTGACGTTAAGGGTGGTAAGAAGAAGATAACTATCAAATTCCCTTGCATGTTATGCAAGGGTGATTATTATTCTCACCTTTGTCCTAGTATGGATGAGGCTTCTTCTCTTTTGGAAAAACTTCAACTTCCAAAAGGTTATCATAAGCTTTCTCCCAACCCATCATTAGTTGATAGAATGGTCAATCTGGTTTCATCCCCAGTCAATCTCGTTGATCAGGTAGTCAAACTAGTTTCATCCTCGGTTGAACCACTCACCAAAGTAGTTGATCCAGTTTCGTCATCGATCAACCCCACTTTTAATCTCAAAAGTTACACCCAAGTGAATGATCCAGTACCATCATTGGTCAGTCCCACCCTTCATCCGAAGAGTGCCACAGTGGTTGCTCCAGTGACTTCATTGGTCAATCCCACTCTTCCTCTGATGAGTGCCAAAGTGGTTTCTTCGGTGACTTCATCAGTCAATCCCACTCTTCCTCTGACGAGTGCTAATGTGACTTATCTAGTTCCTTCCTTGGTTATTCACACCCTTCATCCAAAGATTGTCAATGTGGTTTCTCCGGTGACTTCGTTGGTCAATCCCACTCTTCCTATGATGAGTGCCAAAGTGGTTTCTCTAGTGACTTCATCAGTAAATCCGACTCCTCCTCTGATGAGTGCCAAAGTGGTTGCTCCAATTACATCATCGGTCAATCCCACTCTTCCTATGATGAGTTCCAAAGTGGTTTCTCCGGTTATATCATCAATCAATCCAACTATTCCTCTAAAGAGTGCCAAGGTGGCTGATCCAATCTCATCATCGATCGATCCTACTCTCCCACTAGAGAGTAAACCTGATTCTGCCCACGTTTTTCTCATTGAAAGAGGATCTACCATGCCAGGGGGCTTTCCTCCTTCTCCTGTGAAAACCATTCCAAGTAATGAGGCCATCCTATTTTATTGGGGTGTGCTAACTGGACCCTATCTTCCCTCTCACATGCCTTTCAAGATTACAATAAAATTTTGTGGTTAGAACATTCCTCATGCACTAATAGATGACGGTTCGTCCGTTAGTATTTTGTCCTCTATTTCTTGGGAAGAATTGGGTTATGCTAAGATTGTGCCTATTAACCATACTCTATTCACTCTCAACATAAGAACCAGTCACCCTTTAGGGATCCTTCCTTAGTTTCTGGTAAATTTGGGAGGGAAAACTATCTTTATTGATGTTATGGTAGTCCAGGACCCCTTGGATTTCGATTTACTCCTTGGGAGAGATTATGTCTATACCATGAAAGCTATTGTGTCCAGTATTTTTTTTGTGATATCTTTCCCGCATGATGGAAGAATGGTGACTATTGATCAACTTTCGTTTGTTGGCCCTGACTTGACCATCAACCCAATGATCTCCCTAAACAAGTCTTATATGCAGTTAGTATCACCCCTGCCATAGGTCAATTATGTGGCATTGTCTCCCATGCCTTTAATTTTCGATGACTTGGATCCAGTAGTTTACATGGTGATCTCTTCGGTAGGTCTATTGGAGTCGGATCTCCTTACCCCTGACGCGACCCTCGACATGTGTTCCATCCAAAGCATTCTTCTTCCATCTAGTGAAGATCTCTTGGAAGCCATGACCAATTTTTTTTTCTTGACATGGTGTCCTTCCAGAGAATTATCCTCTTATAAGCCACGATCAAGAAGAGTCCATGAGCATAGTTTTAATCTCTATGGAAAGCTCGTTAAAAAATGAAATAGAGGCTATGAGCATAGTTTTTCTTTCTGTAGCAATCTCATTAAAAAATGAAAAAAAACTCTGGGGATTGAACCCGAAGAATTGAGCAAATTTATTTTCCTGTGTCAATCTCATTAAAAAATGAAACAATCACCTCTCTTGTCAGGTCAAGTCTTTCGCCAAATCTCGTAGATGTCGAGTCGAGTCTTTCGTTAGGTCTTGTATTTGAACCTTCATTTCATCCACCTTTATCCTTTTTCTCCATCTAGTATAGAAATTGGTGATAACCTCAAAGTCGGTGGATGAATTGAAGCTTGGGGGGCATGTCTCCAACCTTTAATGATCATTTTGGAGTTAAGCCACTAGATTTTCAGGCTGGGAGCATACCAAGCTTAGTATTTGTTCTTTCTCGCACTCATAAAAACATGAGAATGTAATTGAGAAACCTTTTATCTCTTTTTCAGGCTCGCATGGATACACGAAAAAGGAACCCCTTGGAGTCTCCTTTAAAATCTTTTCAGACTCTCTAAACGTGAAAAGATTTCTGAGTGATCTTGCTTGCTTTACCACTTGTTAAAAGGTTTGAAAGGGCATCTTTCGAGTGATAATATATCTCTTTTTTGGCCTCGCAAGACTAACATTACGAAAAAGGATAGCACTGGAGTTGTCTTTAAGTTATTTTTAGACTCTCTAAACATGAAAAACAACCGAGTTTACTTTCTCTGGACTCGTTAAAACAATCATACATTGAAGGGCCCATATGGGATCGAACCGTTACTTCTTCCAGTTCATTAAAAAAAGAAAGAGGAACTTACCTAAGGTGAGTTATATCGAGCATGTGTTACCCTCCTCAAGCTCATTAAACCAAAAAGAGGTACTTTTCTATCTGGATGGGGGAAAAATTGAAAGAAACATGCTAAGTAGTTTTTGAGAACTTTCCTAGTAACCTTATAGTCACCCTTGAACACAACCTTTTATCTTTGCACACATTTCAATCTGATGAACCTTTGCACTGAACCAATCCTTTGAGTTTCCTTACTCCTTTGGGTCACCCGACATAAGTCACAATATCCATTGTATTATCAAGTTTTGGTCCCTGTCAAGTTTCTGCTGTCATGCCTCAGTGTTCAAGGGAAGTATCTGCTTCGAGAGTCAACCATCACAAATATCCTATTTCAATACCTATGTCAATCCATGTTCATTTGATCCACCAATTAGATATCTATGTCTGTTTCATGTCATTGATGGGGGACACATCAAATCCCTCCTTCAACGAGTCTATTCCTATCGACTTCGGCACATTATCTAGGAACTAGACTTAGAAACCAGTTTGTACTTTGGGACCTGCATGTCTCAATGGAAGGCCTCCTCACGTATGACAATAGGTTTACATCATTGACCTCTGATCAGATTATTCCATGGATGTTTGACTTCATCTCATCTATTCACATTCGCTGGAATGTACTAGGGTACCTTGGGAATCATTGACATCAATGGTGATTTCCCTCACACTTGTTAACGGTTTACATAATTGACCGGTAATCAAGCGGTTTCTGCCATGTTCGACATCAAGACATATATTCACATGGTTAGATTCATACTACATCGGAATTGGTAAGAAGAACTTGTGTTGAGTCATGCACTCTGATATATACTTTACCCAGGTTGCGATGGAGTTTCTCTTGAATATTGACACATATAATATCACATAGATCCACTTTGTTTTGGTCTGTGGCTATGTCTTGTCATATCATAGAGCCATAGTGTATCTTTCATGGCTATGATTAGTTCATGTCATGGAAGTATAGATCCACGTTATATGTTTAGTGGCTATACCTTTTTGTCAATATAATTATGGATCCACAGTGTATTCTATGGTGGTCATACCTTGGAAGTCTTTATCACCCAAGAATAGGTATGCCTGCCTTGGGTTTGAAACATGTCATAATATTTGTTTTATGGTTGTCTACATATTTTTCCAGCCTCTCTGCATCCATACCCTTCCTCGAAAAATTCTACAAAGTACTTCATTCATCATAGTCTTCTGACTTTGCACTTTGGGGGGAAATCTGTTACACATCAAATTTACTGACTTCAATAGCATCGCAAGTTTCGTCATTACAAGTGTTGTAAGTGTCGCATCTTGTCCGCAAGTGTGTCATCTTGACCACAAGTGTCGCAAGTTTCACAAACATCATACTTCCATATTTCCTATGTTGTGCCTCTAACGACATCATAAGAACACTTAAGACACCTCAAAGACTAGTCTTGAAGAAGAGAAATCAATTGACAAGGAGTACAAGCCTTTTGCCACTGAAAAAATGACTAAAAAGTCAATTTTTACAAGGGAGCGGTCCACTATGCCCTGTTAGGGAGAGTTGGTGCTCTATACCCTCTTCCAGGGGAGCATTGCAATGCTCTGTGTCCCTTTTGAGGGAGCGCTGGCCTTTTTTGGGTGAATTTTGGTTTGTTGGAGGAAATCAGGGAAGAATCCCCTCAATCTCCGAGGTTGGTTGGATTCGAATATGAGTTCAAGGCATGATCTTAGGGAAGATCCACAACTAAAGGAGAGGAATCATCAACTTATCCCAAATATCTCTCAAGTGGTTGGACCTCTCCAAGCTTATATAAGGAGGCATTCTCATGGTGAAAGGGTACATGGTAGATCATACAGAAAATATTGGAGGTATGAAACCTATGATCTCATAGGTAATATACAGTACATGGATAGAGAGAGAGATACGAAACTTATGATCTCATAATTGGTATTTTCATTAAAGCATAATCAATGTAGATTACTTGAGCAAAGGTGTTGGACAATGAGAGCTGGAAGAAACTGCTGCACCTTAATAAGAGGATTGGAAGTATTCTTCATTTATTCTCATTAATATACATACATGCTTGGCCTATTTCTTTCAATTTTATGTTTGTTCCACATGAACTTGTGTTCAATATATAGATATGTATTTGAGATAATCTCAGTAGAATAGGAATCTTGTTGTATCTTTGTTTGTTCTACAGGACCTATCGAGGAGCTTGGGATTGAAGCTCAACTTAGAATTTGTGAGGACAAACACCATTTAAAAAGGTACACTTTTATTCTTACTCTTCATTCATTATCTTAATTAGATCTAAAAGAATGTCAATGACCAATGATAGCACCCTTTCTGTCTTGGTTTTAGGGGTCTAGATACCAAGAGAGAATCCGCTTGTCCACAGGAGGATTCACCTGTAACAAATATCTCTCAAGGATTTTAAGGAGGAAATATTTCAACCATACATGAAATCCTCAACCTACCCTAAAAAATAGGAAACCAAATGTGAGGTGGATTCTCATACTAAATTAATTTCCTTTTCATGAATATTAATAATAATTCATGTGCACGTAGTATTTTGACCTTCATATAATGTATTTCTCCTCCACATTGACTAGTGATTGTAACATATGTTATTTCATGGTGTCGAGGTGTATGTGACACTTAGCAAGGTGCATATGACACTTTTACGACACTTAGGGTGAGGTACCTAGGTGTGGAAATTTGATGTTTAACAATAAGGGAGGTGATGATCCTATTTGTTGTGATTGAATGAATTTTGTTGAAGATATGAATCCTATCTATGCTTTTCATGGAGAAACCTACATAGTTACAAGTGAAAAAATAGATCAAATCAAGAAAAAGAGTAGGGATGTCACTAATATAGCTAGGTTAGAGATGTTGAATGCCATGGATGAAGAATCCAAGGAGAATATTAGAAAAGTGAAGTACTTGCAATATTGTAGAATAAAGAAACCACTTGAAGATTCTCAACTTGATGACTCTCAACCTCCTCCTAGAAAGTGGACTTGATACCCTTTACCTTGGGATAGCAACCCTGCTCCTCCATCAATATCACATAAAAATTATGATTTACAATTGAATTTTGATGAGATGATTTTTTTGGAAAAAATCAATGTTCCTATACCTCTCTATGAATTAATCAAGATCCGATAAAAAATGGATAAAGTGAGAAATTTACTTACCATGGAATTTGAAGAGCCTCATATTATATTACAAACCATGGAATAACCTTGAATTATCACTTTGGTAGAGATTAACCTCCTCGTTCATAATCGTATGTTAGATTCTAGGGCTTCCACCAGTGTGATGTCTTTAAAGGTCATGAATTAATTAAGGTTGGAAATAACAAGTCCATACAAGAATATATGTATAGTCGATTCAAAATAAATCAAGGTATGTGGATTGGTTAAGGATCTTAGGTTTTACTTAGGAACATATCATAATATCTCCATTTTAATGGATATTGAAGTAATACATGTGCCTGATGCTTGAGGAATACTTTTGTCTAGGAAGTGGGATACAATATTGGGTAGTAGTATGCAAATGCACTTATATTATGCAACCATGCTACGAAATGATGGAACCTTTTTCACTTTGTATAGACAACATGTCGTTAAAAACCAAGTAAAATACCTTAGTGTCCTTGTGGATGAATTTGTTTTTCCATGATGAATTTGAAGAACTATATATGTGTACAAATTCCTTAGTTCCAACAGAGGAAGATCATTGTAAGGAATCTTATGAAATTTTTGAAGAACCTAATATTCCTTCATAAATTTCCACTAATATATATTATTCCCAAGACTTTTCCATTTTTCCTTTTTCATATGAAGATAGTATTGAAAGTGGTTTCGAAACCAAAATTGAAGATAATAAGAAAACATATGGACTAACACAACCAAAGTATCAAGAATGTGATAGAAAGCCAAAAGGGAAAGCTTTATCCACAAATTGCATTAATGGGAGTGGTAAAGACTTGAGGTTACACAAGAATGACCAACTCAATGATGATAAATTCTATCCCGGTGTAATTCATTTTTCATAAGATACATCATATTTTTATCATTCCATTAATCACGAAGATAATATTTGAAAGGAAAGATTGATCAATTCATGAAGATAGATGAGCCTAGAAGGGATTTTTTTGACCAAACAGAATTAAAATGAAATAAATCGAAGGGGTATTTGATCATAAAGCAAGATAAGTACAATTCAAATACGGACACCATGTACTCCTATGGGACAAGAGAAAAGAGAAGCCAACTATCAATAATAAGTTTGGTATTCTATGGATTGATCCTTATATAATTGAAGGAAAGGTTGGGAAGAACTCATTTTACTTAAACAACTATGAAGAAAATAAATAACCTTTACCAGCTAGTGGGGAACTTCTTAATCCATATTTTTCAATCGCCACTTGATTTTGTTAGAATTAATTTAGTTTAGGATAATTGTAGGTCATGTTGTGGTTTTCTTGTCATGCATCTTGATTTTTTTTTCTCATCTACTTACTTTCACGTATTGCTTGATCATATGAATTTACAATTAGTTGTAATTTTTTGTTACTCTTGTCTTACACACACAAACACACACACGTGTATGTATGTATGTATTTGTCTACACACACACACACACACATGTATGTATGCATCTATTTTTCTACACACACACAAACATATAAGGAAAATAAATTGATGTTATATTCTTATTGTGTTTATTTCTAACTTTTATTTACTAGGGGTCGGTATCCCCCTACTCGTCTTTACTAATGGCCTTACATTAGAATGTAGCGAGATTTTCTAGGGTTTGATGCAGAGTGAAGGTCTTGGATTTCAAAATATTTTTGAGGTTCTCATGTGCTATACAATGATCATGTCCCCATGTTGGATATAGATGTTATCCTCTCACTTATAGGAGTAACTAGAGGAGAGTTTTCTTCATGATCGAAATTCCAGAAAGTAGTTCCAATTATGAAATTCTAGACTCTCCATAGATAGTTATCTTGAGATGCCTTCCATTACATACTCAACACACTCACATAAGATAAATGGTGTATTACACCCCGAGGCACATTGTTTTGACATTTCATATAGAGTGATAATGTTAATGTTTGGGTCATGAAAATGGTGATCATAGGTTGAATTGGATAATGAATCACGATGATTTGAATTTATACTTTTTCCTTGTTTAACCTTAGTGTTCATCATCATATCCTAGTCAAATATTCTCACTCTTGGGAAACATTGTACTACTAGGGAAGCCTAATAGGGGTAACATGTCCATATCCCTTATTCCAACTATTCTTTTTCCATTGTCCTTTGTCTTAGGTGTATGCAATGTATGTTTTGTTTATTTTCATGAATTACTATAATGTGGTATGAAAGCTATATAAATCTCCATCTTGCTGTCTGATTTCCAGTCACCCACAAATCACATCTCCTTCTTTGGGATGCATTTTAGATTATTGGTTGGTTTATTAATTTCCCACTGGATGTACACAACATTATTTTGATTTTTGGACATTTTGGTTAGTACTTGGGATATTTTAAAAACCCATTGGTGTGTTATTCTCTACCTAAGGATTTTATCCCTTTCCTAGGAAAATTCAGAAACCCTTGAATATTTTTTAATGGATTGGGAGAATTTAGAGACCTTTGGGTGTTTATTTCACTATTTGGGTTATCTTCCTTACCCATAGGTCCCCCATTCCATTTAGTAAATGATTATTGTGCTTGGTAGAGTTCCTTTTGCTCCCATTTCACACACCCAAGTATTGGGACTCTTCTTTATACCTACATAGACACCAAATCCATTTTTGAACTACCAACAATTCTTTTTTTTTAAATGGATACCACAAATATGGTTTTTCACACAACCACATTGTCACTCATTTTTTATATTGTTTATAAGCATCCATGTTGGTGTGATGGATGAGTCATAGGCCTATCATTTACAGATCATCTTTGAAGGTAAATTTATTTCTTAAGGAAGATATTCTTTAGGAGCTTCTGATTACAAATATGTATATCCTATAGATCTCTCTGCTACAAAAATTGAAGAAATATTATACTCAATAGTGCATACATCAAGTTGGATCAAAGTTCCTACAAAAATTCTCTTATCGAGTACATATCTCCTTAGACTATATTCCACGCCTTTTAAAAATAAAAACTACAGACCTACATTATTAAGTCTTCTTACTGATAGTAGGATGTGTGCTAAACTCAGAATGTGAAAAGATCCATTGATACCATTTACTCTACTATTAGGGAATCCAAGTGAGACTCTGCTACGATCAATAATCCTAAGAGGAGATTCATCACCAAGGTATACTATCCCACCATCATATTTCTCATACATTGAAAGTGTCAATTGGAAGTCATATGGAACGAATCTCTAGAGTATATTAGCCATGCACTTTAGCATGTTTGGGTTTCCAAAGATGAAACAAAAGCATCTCCACCATCCTCTTGATAATATTTTTCAGACTCATGATTATAATCATTCTTGTTCTTCTTCTCTTCCTTGTAGTAACTTATTAAATGCCCGACCTTTCCATAGTTCCAACATTTTTCCTTGAAATTTCGAGGAGACTTACGTATCCCACTAGATTTGGACCTACCCTTTCCTCTCTTCTTTACTTTATCCTTCAATATTCCATGAACAACGAAGGCCTCATTGGTGGATTCAGAGACTTTGTTCCTTATATCCTCTATGAGTAAATAATACATAACGTCATCAAGCACCGATGCCTTCAGATTGATTCTAGTCGACATTACTAGGTTGTCCCATGAATTTGGAAAGGAACACAAGAGGGTCATACAATTATCCTCCTCATCCATTTTTGGGTAAGCACTTTTGGGAGTAAAATAATGACAATATATGAGATACATGGAAAAGGTGCAGGATCAAGAAGATCAAGAAATAAGAGAGAGGAAAGAGAAGAATATGGGGGACAGGAAAGAACAACTAGCACAAAATCAAGGAAAACCAGTTGAGGATGAGTTGTATCGATCGCATAATGAGTTTTCACCAACTAAGCATGAGGGGTAGCCAACTCATTATGAGCTGGAAAACAAACATGAGAAAAAGGCATAAATATGTAAAAGACCGACGGAGTTCAGGGATGATTCTTAGTAGTTGTTTTGTTGTTTTTCTATTGAAAGAGTGGTTCAGGCAACATAGCCCTGAAAAGAAGTGACAAATGTAAGCAAAATATTGTATATAAAACCTCCATTGTAGCGTAAAGCACAAGAAGAATTCCATAAATATGATAAATAAGAAAATATTTTGTGGACGTAGCTCTGAGGGGGGTGAACCCCAGTAAATTTGTGTACAATTGTGTTGTTGGATGATTATTCATGGCATTGTGTTAACTATTTTCTTTACTATGGATGAATGTTTATCTTTTCTGATATTGTTGATAGATTAATGTGCAATATCCTTAATTGTATGCTTAACTACTAAATGACATGAATATGGACTGATATGAATATAGAATTAAGTAACAATCTTAGGTTAACTTGGATCTAGTGCTTGAAAGGATATTGTAGGTAGGACAAAGCGTGTCTCCCTTAATTTTGTCACCGCTGCAGAATATTCATTCTTGTAGTCCCCATAAGGATACCTCAGGTGAGAGTTCAACTTCTTGCAGGTGATTCCAAAAGGGACGATATCTATAGGGTTTTTTTGGAATAATTAACTTGAACATAGGGTCTTAAACCTACCTGCGCACACACGTCAGTAAGTGGTTTTGTTGCTAGGAACCATTCTTACTAAACCAGAGAAATGTGTAGATGTCATGACAATGAGTTGAACACCATTATTACTAAACTAGTTCCTAGTGGACTACGTAGAAGCCCAAGATAAGGGGATGGAGTTTCACTACCCCTAGATCCTAAGTTTGATTGCTTTCATAGCATGGGTAGAGTTGAGGTGGATTCCATGTGTAGCGGAAATATATCATAATTTTTGGTTTTCCACAAACAGAAGGAGGAATATGTACAACAATGAAGAATTATTTCTCTATGTTCAAAGAATTCAACAGAGTATCCAGAATGCCCGATGCATGTCACCAGAGTTGGTGGAGGCATATGGACCAGTTGCAGAGTTTTGTGCAGACATGCACCACATGTACATCAAAGCTAAGAAGGATATAAAGGAGGACTGGGTCCAAACAAAATACAAGATAATCGAAGAAGACTTCCAGTTGGTCATGTAGGATTGAGAACCAGAGTAGAAGGTATCAACTGATGGGAATGCAACATCGCAAGGGGGGAACATTGAAGTGACACAACACATAGATGTAGAAACGAACCCTCCTAGAAATGGAACATAGGACACCAATCAAGGAAATGACATTGAGGACTCACTAGAAATAGGGCCAATGGACCAACCTCCACAAACCTTACCTCAAACAGGGAAGAATATACAGGACCAAAGCACATGTTCCATTGCGCGGGAAGAAGCGTGATCCAGATTATTTTCAGCACGAAATGAGAGCGGAGATATAATAAAGAAATGCACAGAGATATCACATATATTCAATAATATAACATAAATGTATCAGATATGCAACCATAAACACAAATATACAGTAATACACGATTTCTATTAATGAAAGAAATGTACAGAGACTGTAAAATACAGAGTGAAAGACTCGCTAGAATGGTGGCAACTTATCTCTGAGAAGAGATTTGATGGCTACTCGCATTCGCAAGAAGATGATTACAATGAGGATCTGAAGGCCTTTTTACAATAAATAGGGATGCCAAAAGTCCTAGACATCCAAAAACCTAACCCTAGGAGATGAAGGGCCAAAATTCATGTGGGCCCCGTTTGGGTAAGTTAGTACATCAACTTCCCGGGGTCGTAACTTTTGCATACGATCTCTATTTTAGGCGTATGATAGCTTGTTGGAAAGGTATCGTTGAGATTAATTTTGGGGGCTCACTCATGCCTTTGGCTACCATTGAGAACCTCTATCTCAAAAAACCTTCATTTAGGCCCTCAAAATGGCCCTGGAAGTTAAAACCTGCTAAAAATAGTAAATTGCCAAAATTGCTAGAAAATTGTTTTGAGCCAGTCGGAAAAGGTGGGTGGCCACTGATATCCACCTGGATCAATCCTCCCTCCTTAGGAAACAATGGTATCCATTGCGTTGAGTTCCCGGGGGAGAGGGAAAAGCGTTTGCTGGATCTGCATCTAGGTGAGCTGCTTGTATTGTTGGAGACGTCGCACTGCTTAGTTTGTTGAAGTCTGTCATGAACCTATTGTGGTTGAGGCTGCTCAACAAGTCGAGATACATGAGAGGATGATGTGTAGAAGGAATCTTTGCACTTTGCTGCAGCCTTGTCAACCTGCTTCTATTGGATAGAAGGTGCTTGGGGCAAGGTTGTAGTGGTTGCAGTGTCATTTTGTTCTCCTTTTGAACAGATTGTGAAGAAGCTGAATTTTGCAGTATGAGATACTACCTTGCGACACTTTTTAGGTGGAACAGTAGTCGGAACTACCTCTGGTATTCTGTAGAGATGACCCCTGAAAGTAACAATGACACTACAGGGTCGAGACTCATAAACACCATGGCGTCTCCACATATATGGTTGGCCCAAGAGAACATCACAGACATCCAGTGGGGCAACATCACATAATACCTCATCCTTGAAGGGTTGGATACCGTATGACAATCGACACTGTTGGTTAACACAGAGATCTTGAGCTTGCCAAAGCCACCCGATGTTGTATGGCTGCGGGTGTGGTGTTGTCGACAATCCCAACTGTTTGACGACCTCTGCTGAGATGAGGTTCTTTTGGCTTCCTCTATCAACAATAAAATGAAGCGGGGTCCCCTTCACCCACATCTGTGAATGAAAAAGGTGCTCCCCCTCTTCAGGATCTGTTGGTTCTTCTGGTTGAATTGTTGCGGTCGCGAAAATAGAAATGGGGTCTGCGTCAATGAACTATCCTTTACCATTATTTTCAGAATCAAATTCTGAATCAGGGTTCGACTCTTTGTCTTTGATCTCGACCACCAATGACTGTTTTGAGCGACACTCATCGGTGTTGTGCCGGGGGCTTTTGTGGAACTTGCACCATTTTCCAGTGTCCTTCTTTGTCTTCCCGTGAACCTTCTTTTCTTGTGTCTTGGATTGGTTTTCGGGAGACTTCTTGTTAGGGCCGTCTTTGTCATACTTTGGTTGTTGTGGATTTGTAGACCCGAATTGTCGTTTGTTCTGGTGCTTAAATTTCCGCTCAATTTTAACAACATATCGATAAGCAGCACCGAGTGATGAGATGTCCAGAAAATCCATTTCAGTTTGGATGTATCTGTGTAGAGCCCCACGGTATTTCAAAACCAAATGTTGCTCAGAGTCTTTGATACATAGCTTGGTGTGCAAGGTATGGAAGGTATTGGTGAACTACGGAACTGCTTGGCCCCTCTCTTTCCGCAGTGTGGTTCATCTCATGTACTGGTCCTCATAGTTGCCAAGAGGGTAATACTGTTCTTTTACCGCATCCACAAAAAAATCCCAAGTGGGATCGACCCCATATNGGCGTCTCCACATATATGGTTGGCCCAAGAGAACATCACAGACATCCAGTGGGGCAACATCACATAATACCTCATCCTTGAAGGGTTGGATACCGTATGACAATCGACACTGTTGGTTAACACAGAGATCTTGAGCTTGCCAAAGCCACCCGATGTTGTATGGCTGCGGGTGTGGTGTTGTCGACAATCCCAACTGTTTGACGACCTCTGCTGAGATGAGGTTCTTTTGGCTTCCTCTATCAACAATAAAATGAAGCGGGGTCCCCTTCACCCACATCTGTGAATGAAAAAGGTGCTCCCCCTCTTCAGGATCTGTTGGTTCTTCTGGTTGAATTGTTGCGGTCGCGAAAATAGAAATGGGGTCTGCGTCAATGAACTATCCTTTACCATTATTTTCAGAATCAAATTCTGAATCAGGGTTCGACTCTTTGTCTTTGATCTCGACCACCAATGACTGTTTTGAGCGACACTCATCGGTGTTGTGCCGGGGGCTTTTGTGGAACTTGCACCATTTTCCAGTGTCCTTCTTTGTCTTCCCGTGAACCTTCTTTTCTTGTGTCTTGGATTGGTTTTCGGGAGACTTCTTGTTAGGGCCGTCTTTGTCATACTTTGGTTGTTGTGGATTTGTAGACCCGAATTGTCGTTTGTTCTGGTGCTTAAATTTCCGCTCAATTTTAACAACATATCGATAAGCAGCACCGAGTGATGAGATGTCCAGAAAATCCATTTCAGTTTGGATGTATCTGTGTAGAGCCCCACGGTATTTCAAAACCAAATGTTGCTCAGAGTCTTTGATACATAGCTTGGTGTGCAAGGTATGGAAGGTATTGGTGAACTACGGAACTGCTTGGCCCCTCTCTTTCCGCAGTGTGGTTCATCTCATGTACTGGTCCTCATAGTTGCCAAGAGGGTAATACTGTTCTTTTACCGCATCCACAAAAAAATCCCAAGTGGGATCGACCCCATATATTCCAGACTCCTCTGTGGAACTTTGCTCCCAGTAAGTTTCCCACCAATGTTTGACATGATGGAGAGCTTTAAGGAGTGCAAAGGTTATATTTTCTTTGTCGGAAAAATTGTGAACAGAGAAATAACCTTCCAACAGAGTTAACCATTTTCTAGGGCTTCTGTATCTATCTGTCCTTCAAATACAGGATATCAAAATTAATTTGTACCTTTAAAGGCGAGGTGCCTCCAAAGTGGCCGCTTGATGAAGATGCGCCTGATGCTATCGACAGGCGTTGAAGGATGTGGGCAAAATTATCCATCATTTCGTCCCTTTGTCGCGTGAGAGCTTGCTCAAGCAATAGATTGATAGGATCGTCTTCTCTGTCATTTTTCTTTTCTTCTGCCATTGAGGGTTTCTTGGGTGTACGAGAACGATTTTCTTCAAGAGAGACAAGCTTGAGACCCAACTTGTTATACTCGGACCTCGTCGGGGACATGCACTGAAAAAAACGATCAAGAGCAGCCTGCTCTGATACCACTGATCCAGATTATTTTCGGCACGAAATGAGAGCAGAGATATAATAAAGAAATGCACAGAGATATCGTAGATATTCAATAATATAACATAAATGTATCAGATATGAAACCATAAACACAAATATACAGTAATACACGATTTCTATTAATGAAATAAATGTACAGAGACTGTAAAATACAGAGTGAAAGAATCGCTAGAATGGTGGCAGCTTATCTCTGAGAAGAGATGTGATTACAATGAGGCTCTGAAGGCCTTTTTACAATAAACAGGGATGCCAAAATTCCTAGAAATCCAAAAACCTAACCCTAGGAGATGAAGTGGCAAAATTCATGTGGGCCCCGTTTGGGTAAGTTAGTACATCAACTTCCTAGGGTCATAACTTTTTCATACGATCTCCGTTTTAGGCGTATGATAGCTCGTTGGAAAGGTATCATTGAGGAGATTCATTTTGGGGGATAAATCATGCCTTTGGCTATCATTGAGAACCTCGATCTCAAAAAACCTTCATTTAGGCCCTCAAAATGGCCTTGGAAGTTAAAACCTGCTAAAAATAGTAAATTGCCAAAATTGCCAGAAAACTGTTTTGAGCCAATCGGAAAAGGTGGGTGGCTACCGATATCTACCTGGATCAAAGCGGAAGGTTCAAAATCCACAAGTCGTCTATGCAATAACATATGATGACATGGAATGAATTGGATACCGATTAAGGGATGCCACAAAATAAGTCCTCCACGAGACTAAAAATAAACAGGAAGAAATACAAATGAAGGTGCTTGACGAATGCTTGAGGATACAACAATTATTGGAGATAGTTTGATTGACACATGTGAAAGGATTAGACACAACAAAATAAGGCATGACATAGGAAGCACAGACTGTTGTATCAGTGTACCTGAAAACACAATGCAGAGTAGTCAATATCTCAGTAGAGACAGTTGGGTTACCCAACCCCAAAGTACAGAAGAAGATGCAAGGACTAAGTCACATGGACCTAGTCATCTCCAAGATGCAAATGGAGTTATTACAAGGCTTGCATGTAGGGATCACATAGGAAATAATGCTTCAGGTAGATACCGCAACCAACGAGTTAGATAAAGTAGAAGCTCAGAAGGTGAAAATACACAAGAAAAACACCATTGCACTACAAGAAAAGTGTGTAGTAGAACAACAAGTGGAACTCACAGAAAAGGATAAGAGAATAATAGAGGGACAAAAAGAGAAATCCAGGACAAAGAAGAGTGAAGTAGAAGGAAAGGTTGATAAATAGTTAAACGACAAAGTTGAGGCTGAAGAAAAGGCCACCAAAGCCTTGAAGGAGAAGGAGGAAGTTGAAAATATGGCAGAGAAAGTCCACGCCGCAATCCAAAAATTATACAAGGAGGTCCCAAAAGTACCAATGGTGGTAGAGGCCATGGTAGAGGAATAGGTAGTAAATATTAGTGAGGCTATCAGAGGCCTTTGCACGAATATCACAAAGTTGGAAGTGCGCACAACACCAGGGACACCACCGGAAGAAAGAGCACAAAGGGAATGGACTGCACAGATAGTGGTGATGAAGATCAAAATATTGGAACAAGAATGCATGTAAAGATGTGGAACAAAGGAATACACATGTGAAAAATTCTTACGAACACCCCAGAGCTGCAAGAACTGGAAGAGAAAATAGGGAATGCACAGGAACAAGTGAATCAAGCCACTGAGTGTGTAAATAATTTCCCACCAATAGAAAGAATGACAACACTCCTGACTAATAGGAAATTGTACCTTGCAGTGGAATATTTGAAGGAATACCAATGAGAGATCACACAGAAGTTGCGACTATGAAAAGATGAATCCCTCAAGGTACTGTTAGACGAATAAGTTGAGCTCGCGATTCGCTCCACGATTTTCTCTGTGATTTTCTCCATAATTTGCTCCGTGATTTGCTCCTTTGATTGAGAAAATCGTTCCTTGATTGTTTAGTTAACTGATTTCTTGTTTCCATCACCGTGTTAGACTGTTATCTGCTTCGTTATTTACGAAGCAATTCCTGCATGTAATTTCCTTTAAATATCAATCCAATAATGAGATCACAGCGTGGTGTTTTTATGCAATTCTTTCTGTCCTGTCAAATTCGTTTTTCTGTTTCCTCTGTTCTGCAATTCGTTTTTCTGTTGTTGCAGATTTGTTTTCGTGGTATCAGAGCAGGCTGCAGATCCAGCCTCTGTCCAGCTTGCCGAATTGCGAAACGTCTTTCAGCAAGCTCTGTAACATCTCTTTTTTCTGTGCAAATTTTTTTAGCTGCCGGTATATAATTTTTTGCGCAGAAAATGGCCAGCATGAGCAACCAGGCTCTCATGCAAGCACCTGTCTTGAACGGGTCGAATCATAGCACTTGGGTAGCCAAGCTGAAAGTTTTTCTAAGCAGTCATGAATGCTTAGAGATTGTCGAAGATGGAGTTACCTTGTTG
>SNQJ01S0002430.1:88142-103872 GCA_010110895.2 Picea sitchensis | reverse complement strand
CTCTTGTTTGTGGGACAAGGGACCCCCCTCCGCCCAACGATTTGACTGGTAAAGTCTACGAAGGTATACATACCCTACCCCCCTCTGGATTTGAACCTGTGACCTCTTAAGAGGAAACACATGGGCGCAGTAAATAAACTCAGCGCAGTAAATAAACTTCGTGCAATAAATAAACTCAGTGCAGTAAATAAATTTCGTGCTCAGTAAATAAACTCAGCGTGGTAAATAAACTTCGTGCACTCGAACTTCGTGCATGCACCAACAGCCTTATACGAAGTCAATAAATAAAATAGCGTATAAAATAGGGAAAAAATCTTAAGCCTAAGATATCAATTGGAGGAGTTTACGAACTCAGTAAGTAAAATAGCGTATCAACGGAGAGAACACCTCCGGAAAAAAAAATATATATATTCAATACGCTTTCAATTTCATCATTCTTATAATTCGTATCATGTATATATACAAACAAAATTGCCTCTTCAATCTTATAAAAAGATTAATCAAGGTGATGATGGTGTCTGGTTGGCATGAAAGGTTAAGGCGACCACTGTTTAAGTTATGTAAGACAAAATTGTAATCAGTGGTTAATTCTCGAGTCTTGAAGGGTCAAGCCATCGATTTACCATTTGCACAGAGGCGGTGAAATGATTACATCCTAACATACTCCCTCTTAATCATTTCAGAGAAAAAAGAACTAAAAATATGTAAAACAAAATTGTTGTAAATAATGCATTACAACTTATAGACCCCAATATTTCTTCTATGGATTTTAAACAATTCATTTCCCAAAGGTTTCATAAATAAGTCTGCAAATTGTTCTTCAGATCTGCAGAACTGAACATAAATTTCTCTACCAGTTACCAACTCTCGAATGAAATGATACTTTGTATCAATGTGCAATGGCAGATTTATTGTCATAGACAATTTGGGTTGCATCATTCTAGTCATGCAATAATTCATTCAAGACCCTTCTCATCCATACAGCTTGACATGCAGCTACAGTTGTTGCAACATACTCTGCCTTAGTAGACGATATAGTCACAATGGGTTGTTTCTTTGATGCCCATGCCACTGCTCCAAATCCAAGACTGAACACATACCCAGATGTGCTTTTCCAGTCATCAATGGAACCTACAAAATCATTATCATTATATCCAATCAACTCAAATTTTAAACTTGATGTGTATCGGATACCAAAGTCAGTTGTTCCAACAACATATCTCAGGATCCTCTTTCCTTCTTTCCAATGAGTACTCTTCAGAGTCTCCATGAATCTCGAAATCAAACTTACAACAAATAGGATATCAGTTCTGGTTGTTGTTAAGTAAATAAGGCTTCCAACCAGCCTTTTATACAGAGTTGGATCAACATATGATCCGTCATGATACTTGCTAGGTTTAATACCAGTTTCCATAAGTGTTGCAACTAGTTTACAATTCAACATTCTAAACCTTTTCAACACTTCATTTGCATAGTTAGTTTGACAAATGAAAATGCCATCATCAGATTGATCCACTTAAATTCCGAGAAATTATTTCATCAATCCTAAATTAGTCATCTCAATCTCTGTTTTCATGCAATTTTTAAAATCATCTACAGATAGATCTCCAGTAAAAATCAGGTCATCAACATACAAACAGACAATCAAAATTTTACCTATCTGGTTTACCTTTTTATACAGGGTTGGTTCACTTGGACTTCTACCGAATCCAACATTAATCAAGTACTCATCAATTCTGCTATAAAAAACTATGGATGCCTGCTTCAATCCATATAAAGCTTTCCTTAACTTATAAACTTTATCTCTGTGTTTATCATTCTCATAACCCGAAGGTTGTCTTACATAAACCTATTCTTCCAAATATCCATTCAAGAATGCAGAATTAACGTCCATATGATGCATGATCCATTTATTCTGAGCTGCAATAGATAACACCATCCTCACAGTGTCAATTCTTGCTACAAGAGCAAATGCTTCATTGTAATCAATACCGGGTTGCTAACTAAACCCCTGAGCTACAAGTCTTTCCTTGTACTTTTCAACTTCACCTTCTACATTCAGCTTATTCTTATAAACCCATTTAACACCAATACTTTTCTTACCTTCAGGTAAATCTATAAGATCCCAAGTGTTATTTATTTCAATGGAATCAATTTCCTCATCCATTGCTTTTATCCAAACATCCTCTTTAGCAACTTCATCAAAACTTACAGGGTCACATGCCATTAATGCAAAATCTGAAATCTGGTCTACTTCTTCATCCTGATCATACAATTCTCTTAAGCTTCTAGTCTTTTGTCCTTTAAATCTGTTTCTTAATGAATCTAAAGTGGGATTTTATTCACTACTTACCTATGAATCTGATTGATGTCCACCATGTCCAGATGGCTCACCACGCTCATGATTTCTTGACGTTCTAAATTGAGATGGGATGAAATTTGGTGATTGCCTTGTTGGACTTCTTTCTGTAGGCATATGTGCATGTGGAACCAATTGTCCAACTCCTTCAGCCTACTCAGCTCCATCATCATCTTCACGGAGTAACACAACTCCCTCTAAAATTGATTTGTCAATACTTCCATCCTAGGCTTCATCTTCTTTAAATTGAACATCTATGTTGATTGCATATTTCTAGGTGATGTGATTGTAGAGTTTATATTCCCTAGACTCTTCACTGTATCCAACAAAGATACATCTCTTGCTTCTGTCATCCAACTTCCTTCTCATTTCTGCAGGTACATGCGCAAACGCAACACATCCAAAAGTTCTGAAATGAGAAACATTGCAAGGCTTACCATCCCAGGCTTCCTGAGGTACACAATTCCTCACGGTCTTGGTCAGACTTCTATTCAAGATAAAAACAAAGAAAAGAAATGCATCTCCCCAATATTCATTTGAAATATGCTTCTCTTTCAACATGCTTCGAGCCATATCCATGATGGTCCGATTCTTTCTTTCAACCACTCCATTCTGTTGTGGAGTATATCTAGCAATAAACTGTCTTTTAATTCCATGAAGATCACAAAATTCAATGAATTCATTCAATTTATACTCACCTCGTCTATCAGACATTAGGATCTTAATGGTTCGACCACTCTCATTTTCAACCATGGATTTAAACTTATTAAAAACATCAAAGGATTCATATTTATGTTTCAACAAATACAACCAAGTATTCCTACTGAAATCATCAATGAAAGTCATAAAATAAACACAACCATTCGAAGAAGGTTTTTGCATATGTCCACACAAATCTGTGTGGACAATTTCCAATGGATCTTTTGCTCTGTAGGAAACACCTGAAACAAATTTCTCTCTATGATGCTTCCCAAGTATACAAATCTCACAAGAGCTTGCAGGTTGTTGAATACAAGGCAATCCCCTTACCACCTGCTTCTTCTGTAACAGATCTAAAACACCAAAATGTAAATGTCCATATCCCAAATTCCATAACCAAGATTCATCTAAACTTCTAGCCTTATAAGAATGCAAATAACCACTTAAATCATTTCACATAACAAGTGGAAACATTTTATTCTTGGTCATCTCTACTCTTGCAATCAACTGTTTGCTGGGTAATTTCTCATAGATTGTACATACGTTGTTCTTGAAGAATACTCTATACCTTTTCTCCAATAACTGTCCAACATTAATAAGATTCCATTTTAAACCAGGCACAAAATAAACATCATCAATATTTCTTCTCTGATTATTCTTAGTGTATACCAGAACTACACCTTTACCATTAATTGTAACCTTACAGTCATTTCCCAGTTTTACTTCAGACTGAATACTAGTATCCATAGAAGAAAATAAATCATTATTACCAGTCATGTGGTTACTGCAACCACTATCCAAAAACCAAATATCATTAGCACTTTCCTGAGTGACATTATAGGTCAAAACACAGGATTTTGATGATCCTTAGACTCATTTGTAATATGTGCAGTTTAATTTTGAGCATCTGCCTGTTTCTTCCAACATTTGTTTGCAAAATGCCCAAACTTCATACAATAATAGCATTGTACTTTAGATTTATCATACCTCTAATTTTCTTCCTTCTAGGGCTTGTTGATGCTCCCTCTTAAATTAGGAGGATTCTGCTGGGACTTTTTCTCAGACTCTGATTCAACTCTGTTGTCCCTTGGAACAGAAAATCGACCTTCTCTTCCATGAGTATGAAACCTTCCTCTGCCTCTGCATCTGGTAACATGTAGTTGGGATTTGAAAGCATGCTCCAATGCTCCTTCTTCATATCTAGATATTCTAGATTCATGAGCAACAAGAGAACCAGTTAACTCATCAATTTGCATTAGACTTAAATCCTTAAATTCCTCTATGGGTACCACAACAGGTTCAAACTTCTTGGGCAAACTTCTCAGTACTTTCTCAATAAATCTCTTATTTTCAACATCATATCCATACTGCCTGAGATGGTTCACAACACTCATCACTTGAGTCATGAAAGTATCAACACTTTCATTATCCTTCATTTTCAAATTTTTGAAGTCCCTTCTTAAGTTCTGCAACTTGACTGTATTCACCTTGGACACACCTTGATAACAGGTTTCAAGAATGTCCCAAGCCATCTTCGAAGATGAAGCACTAGAAATATTCATAAAAATGGCTTCATTTAATCCTTGATGGATTAATCCAAGAGATTTATTATCCTTCTTCCTGTTTTCCTTTAGCAAAACACAGTCAACATTAGATAGAGCCAATTTTGTTGCAGCATCAGTTGGCTCGACATAACCATCAATAACATAATTCCACAAATCCTGAGAGCGCAAAATTGTCCTCATCCGAATATACCAAGAGTCATATGTCTTCTCGCTCAGAACAGGAACCTGGATTTGAGAAGAACTACTACTAGACACAACCATTTATATAAAATTTGAAAGAAATTAAATAAACCTTCACGCAGGAAAAAAACAAGAGAACAAAATTTGGCACCAACAAGAATAATCTGCAATGAAATAAGCAATAGCAGAATAGACTGCAAGCTCTGATACCAAATGTAAAAAAATGGAGGGCAGATCAGAGTTCAAGTTTCGGCTCATGCAAACACTCAACGCAAACCAACAAAATAAACTCCGCACAGTAAATAAGCTTTGCACGGTAAATAAAATCAGCTCAGTCAGTAAACTTCACGCAATAATTAAACTCAGCGCAGTAAATAAACTTCGTGCAATAAATAAACTCAGCGTAGTAAATAAACTCTGTGCAGTAAATAAACTCCGTGCACTTTAACTTAACCAACAACCTTATACGAAGTCAATAAATAAAATAGTGTATAAAATAGGGTGAAATGCTTAAGGCTAAGATATCAATTGGAAGAGTTTACGAACTCAATAAGTAATATAGCATATCAACGGAGAGAACACATCCAAATTATAAAAAAAAATTATTCAATATGCTTTCAAGCTCATCATTCTTATAATTTGTATGAGGTATATATACAAACAAAAATGCATCTTCAATCTTATAAAAATATTAATCAAGGTGGTGATGGTGTATGGTTGCCATGAAAGGTTAAGGCAGACACCGTTTAAGTTATGTAAGACAAAATTGTAATCGGTGGTTAATTCGCGAGTCTTGAAGGGGCAAGCCATTGATTTACCATTTGCACAGAGGTGGTGAAATGATTACATCCTAACAATAGCCTATAGTAGAACTCCACCTTTTTTCCTCCATTTTGTTAATAAATTTTCACTCTATCTGTTCTCCCTAAATACATAAAAATGAACAAAAGTCAATGTGGGTTATCGATACTTTAAACCAAATTAAAAATACTAGGACCATTTGTGCATTTGAACATTAACAGCTATGAGACATTGTTTAAGAACATAAACAAATATTGCAAATAACTTCAATATTATTTTCTTAGCTGTTGCATAGAGAAAAATACTAGCTTTTAGAATGGAATCAAATGGCATGAAAAAAACACCCGAAAAGGTCCTCAAGCATGAAAACTGGTAAAGGGTCTAAATCAAAAGGTCGCCACTTGGAAAATTCTTGTCTCCAGTTATGTGGTACATTCACTGGCATCACAATAAGGGAGGTATTCAAGCCTAGATCCACAAACTGCATAATAGTGTACAGAAAAATTATAACTTGCACTCAATTTTCAACAAAGATCAGAATTTCTACAGGAACTATACACTTTTAGAATATAATTTTTTTATAGATTCGATGTCAATAAACAAGAATGTTTGTTTTTGTTTCAAGTGTCAAAGAAACAATAATTGATTCATAAATATCCCTGGATAAAAAAAAATGACTACAATCATTATGTCAACATGGCATATTTAATACTAATATGCCAATAGCATAAACTAGAAACATGAAATAATATATGATGTTTTGAAAAATGCAAGAGTAATTAAGAAAATACATACAAAATCTCTTGGTTGATTATCCTGTTCAACTTCAACAACAATGTAATTCCAAAAAAAAGTCCTTGTGTAAAGTAATATGATAAATGTTAGGATGTAATCATTTCGCCGCCCCTATGCAAACGGTGAATCGATGGCTTGAATTTTCAAGACTCGATACACCATCGGTGGATTTGTTAGCGGTGGCCGCCTTAACCTTTGCAAGCCACGAGACACCATCACCACCTTGATTAATCTTTTTATAAGATTGAAGAGGAATTTTTATTTTGTATATATACCTGAAACGGATTGTAATCGGATATATAATCAATTCTGAAAATATTTTTAAATCGAAGTTGTTATTGTGTATTCAGAGGTGTTCTCTCCATTAATACTTTGTTTTTATTTGAGTTTGTAAACTCATTTGGTTCCTTGATCGCCTTCGACAAATTGTTTTTAATTTGATTAAACACAATAATTATTTGATTTTACCGATTCCCATATTTACGTGGACTTTATTTAGCGCACGGATTTTATTTATTGCGCAGAGTTTACTTAATGTGCGGAGTTTATTTAGTGCATAGATTTTATTTATTGCGCAGATTTTACTTAATGCGCGGAGTTTATTTAGTGCACGGATTTTATTAACTGCGCGGAGTGTGCGCTGAGTTTATTTACTGCGCAAAGTTTATTTACTGCGCGACGTTTATTTATTGCACAGAGTTTATTTTGTTAGTTTGCGTCGAGTGATTGCATGAGCCGAAACTAGAACTTCATTCTACTCTTCGTTTTTCACATTTGGTATCAGAGCCTACTGTCCATCCTGCAATTGCTTAAGTTCATTGCAAATTACTCCTATTTTTTTTTTCCTGCGTGAAGGTTTATTTGATTTCTTTAAAACTTTTATAAATGGCTGCATTTGGTAGCAATGCTTCTCAAATTCAGGTACCTTTCCTGAGAGAGAAGTCATATGATTCCTGGTATATTCGGATGAGGATGATTTTGCGTTCTCAGGATTTGTGGTCTTATGTTATTGATGGTTATGGCGAGCCAGCTCATGCTGTAGCAGAATTGACTCTGTCTAATGCTAACCGTGTTTTGCTGAACGAAAACAGGAAGAAGGATAACAAAGCTCTTGGATTAATCCAGCAAGGGTTAAATGAATCCATTTTTATTAATATTGCTAGCACTGCATCTTCGAAGATGGCTTGGGACATTCTTGAAACTTGTTATCAAGGTGTGTCCAAGGTGAAGATAGTCAAGTTGTAGAACTTGAGAAGGGACTTCAAAAATCTGAATATGAAGGATAATGAAAGTGTTGATACTTTCACGATTCAAGTAATGAGTGTTGTGAACCAGCTCAGGCAGTATGGAGATGATGTTGAGAATAAAATAGTTATTGAGAAAGTGCTGAGAAGTTTTCCCAAGAAGTTTGAACCTGTTGTTGTACCCATAGAGGAATTTAAGGATTTAAGTCAAATGAAAATTGATGAGTTAATTGGTTCTCTTGTTGCTCATGAATCTAGGCTATCTAGATATGAAGAAGGATCAATGGAGCATGCTTTCAAATCCAACTGCATGTTAATAGAGGAAGAGGAAGGTTTTATAATCGTGGAAGAGGAGGTCGATTTTATGGTCCAAGAGACAACAGAGTTGAATTAGAGTCTGAGAAGAGATCTCAGTAGAATCCTCGTAATTTAAGAGGGAGCAACAACAAACCTTGGTAGCAAGAAAATCAGAGGTATGATAAAACTAAAGTACAATGTTATTATTGTAAGAAGTTTGGGCATTTTGCTAATAAATGTTGGAAGAAACATGCAGATGCTGGAAAGCACTCTGCACATATCATAAATGAATCTGAGGATCATCAAAATCCTGTGTTTCTAACCTGTAATTTCACTCAGGAGTGTGAAAATGATATTTGGTTTTTGGATAGTGGTTACAGCAATCACATGACTGGTAATAAGGATTTATTTTCTTCTATTGATCATAGTATTCGGTCTGAAGTAAAACTGGGAAATGATTGTAAGGTTACAGTTAATGGTAAAGGTGTAGTTCCAGTCTACACTAAGAATAATCAAAGAAAAAATATTGACGATGTTTATTTCGTGTCTAGTTTAAAATGCAACCTTATTAGTATTGGACAACTGATGGAGAAAAAGTACTGAGTATTCTTCAAAAACAAGGTATGTACAATCTATGATAAATTACCCAACAAACAGTTGATTGCAAGAGTTGAGATGACCAAGAATAAATTGTTTCCACTTGTTATGAGAAATGATTTAAGTGGTTCTTTGAAAGCTTATAAAGTTGGAAGTTTATATGAATCTTGGCTATGGCATTTGAGATATGGTCATTTACATTTTGGTGTCTTAGATCTGTTATAGAAGAAGTAGATGGTAAAGGGGTTTCCCTGTATCCAGCAACCTACAAGCTCTTGTGAGAGTTATATACTTGGGAAGCATCACAAAGAGAAATTTGTTTCAGGTGTTTCCTACAGAGAAAAAGCTCCATTGGAAATTGTCCACACGGATTTATGTGGATCTATGCAAACACCTTCTTTAACTAGTTGTGTTTATTTTATGACTTTCATTGATGATTTCAATAGTACGACTTGGTTGTATTTGTTGAAATAGAAATCTGAAGCCTTTGATGTTTTTAAGAAGATTAAGTCTATGGTTGAAAATGAGAGTGGTCAAACCATTAAGATCCTAAGGTCTGAAAGAGGAGGTGAGTATAAGCTGAATAAATTCATTGAATTTTGTGGTCTTCATGGAATTAAAAGACAGTTTACTGCTCGATATACTCCACAATAGAATGGAATGGCTAAAAGGAAGAATCGGACCATCATGGACATGGCTCGAAGCATGTTGAAAGAAAAGCATCTTTCAAATGAATATTGGGGAGATGAGGTTCTTTTCTCTATTTTTATCTTGAATAGAAGTTCGACCAAGACTGCGATGGATCGTGTACCTCAAGAAGCCTAGGACAGTGAGCCTTACAATGTTTCTCATTTTAGAATTTTTGGATGTGTTGCATTTGCGCATGTACCTACAGAAATGAGGAGGAAGTTGGATGACAAAAGCGAGAGATGTATCTTTGTTGGATACAGTGAAGAGTCTAGGGCATATAAACTCTATAATCCCATCACCCAGAAATATGTAATCAACAGAGATGTTCAATTTAAATAAGATGAAGCTTGGGATGGATGTATTGACAAATCAATTTTAGAGGGAGCTTTGTTACCCCCTAAAGATGATGATGTAGTTGAGCAGGCTGAAGGAGATGGACAGTTGGTTCCACATGCACATACGCCTGCAGCAATAAGTCCTACAATGGAAGCACTAGATTTAATCCCATCTCAATTTAGAATGCCCAGAACTCATGAGCGTGGTGAGCCATCTGGACATGGTGAGCATCAATCAGATTCACAAGTAAGTAGTGAATCAAATCACACTTTAGCTTCATTAAGAAACATATTTAAAGGACAAAAGACTAGAAGCTTAAGAGAATTGTATGATCAGAATGAATAAGTAGATCAGAGTTAAAAAATTTCATTAATGGTATGTGATCCTGTAAGTTTTGATGAAGCTGCTAAAGAGGATGTCTGGATAAAAGCAATGGATGAGGAAATTGATTCCATTGAAAGAAATAACACTTGGGATCTTGTAGATTTACTTGAAGGTAAGAACAATATTGGTGTTAAGTGGGTTTATAAGACCAAGTTGAATGCAGATGGTGAAGTTGAAAAGTACAAGGCAAGACTTGTAGCTCAGGGGTTTATTCAGTAACCCAGTATTGATTACAATGAAACATTTTCTCCTGTAGAAAGAATTGACACTGTGAGGATGGTCTTAGCTATTGCAACTCAAAATAAATGGATCATGCATTAGATGGACGCCAAGTCTGCATTCTTGAATGGATGTTTGGAAGAAGAGGTTTATGTACGACAACCTCCGGGTTGTGAGAATGATAAGCACAAAGATAAAGTTTACAGGTTAAGGAAAGCCTTATATGGATTGAAGCAGGCATCCAGAGTTTGGTATAGCAAGATTGATGAATACCTGATCAGTGTTGGATTCAACAGAATTCCAAGTGAACCAACTCTGTATACAAAGGTAAACCAGAAAGGTAAAATTTTGATTGTTTGTTTATATGTTGATGACCTGATTTTTACTGGAGATCTATCTGTAGATGATTTTAAAAATGCCATGAAAACAGAGTTTGAGATGACTGATTTAGGATTGATGAAGTATTTTCTTGGAATTGAAGTGGATCAATCCAATGATGGCATTTTCATTTGTCAAACTAACTATGCAAATGATGTATTGAAAAGGTTTAGAATGTTGAATTGTAAACGAGCTGCAACACCTATGGCAACTGGTATCAAACTTAGCAAGTATGATAAGGGATCATATGTTGATCTAACTCTGTATAAGAGGCTGGTTGGAAGCCTTATGTACTTAACAACAACCAGAACTCGTATCATGTTGGCTATAAGTTTAATTTCAAGATTCGTGGAGACTCCGAAGAGTATTCATTGACAAGAAGGAAAGAGGATCCTGAGATATGTTGTTGGAACAACTCGCTTTGGTATCCGATACACATCAAGTTTAAACTTTGAGCTGATCGGATATACTGATAGTGATAGGTTCCATTGATGACAGGAAAAGCACATCTCGGTATGTGTTCAGTGGCAATCAAAGAAACATCCCATTGTGTCTCTATCTTCTACTGAGGCAAAGTATGTTGCAACAACTACAGCTACATGTCAAGCTGTATGGATGAGAAGGGTCTTGAATGAATTATTGCATGACCATAATGATGCAACCCAAATTGTCTGTGATAATAAATCTGTCATTGCACTGACGAAGAATCACGTCTTTCACAAACATAGTAAGCACATTGATATAAGGTATCATTTCATTCAAGAGTTATATTTAGTTCTGTAGGTCTGAAGAACAATTTACAGAAGCCTTTGGGAAATGAATCATTTAAAATCCATAAAAAAAATATTGGGGTCTGTAAGCTATTGCCTGTGAAATGATTAAGAGGGAGTATGTTAGGATGTAATCATTTCACTGCCCCTCCTTGATTAATCTTTTTATAAGATTGAAGAGGCATTTTTATTTTGTATATATACGTGAAACGGATCGTAATCGGATATCTAATCAATTCTCAAAATATTTTTGAATTGAAGTTGTTATTGTGTATTCAGAGGTGTTCTGTTAATTTTTTACTTATTTGAGTTTGTAAACTCATTTGATTCCATGATCGCATTCGCCATATTGTTTTTAATTTGATTAAACACAGTAATTATTTGATTTTACGGATTCCCATATTTGAGTTTATTTAGTGCACGGATTTTATTTAGTGCACGGAGTTTACTTAATGCGTGGAGTTTATTTAGTGCACGGATTTTATTTATTGGACGGAGTGTGCACGGAGTTTATTTTGTTAGTTTGCGTCAGTGATTGCATGAGCCGAAACTAGAACTCCGTTCTGCTCTTGGTTTTTCACAATAAGATTCACCAGTATGTTCAACAAAGATAATTATGCAAGTTGAACCAGGATGAATATGTTTGTTTGTTTATGCAATATTATAATTTTTCTTGGAGGAGCTTTTTAACTATCAACCACCAAGAGAGGGTGCCCATGAGATAGTTTTGATGATGTTCAATATTGAGGAATCGGAAGAGTTGTCCATGCCGAAAAAATATATCCCCATCATTCTTCCCAACACGTGGAAGAAATTCAGTACTAGAGCTTTTGCAGATACTAATGCATTTGGACCGCATCTGTTTGCTTCTTTTTTTCAAGATCATGTATGAAAATGAGGACGATAAATAGAAGAGTGAACCACCCACATGCAGCACTAATCGGCCCTATAGGAAGCTGAAAGAAAATGCAGAATGAAAAATGAATCAATTAAGATGCGGAAATTCCCTTAAAACACACCCATCACAGCCTTCGAAATAGACATTTCAAGTAATACCCGAGGAAAGTAGTTAGAATTGAACATAAACATTCATCCCTTTGGAAGTTACTTTCTTTTCTTGGGACAAATCGTACCCTTCGCAATATTGAGCAGTCGGGAGTTAATGATCTCCTTCTACGTCGCACGACAAAGGTGAGTTTCTGGTGGTAAAAATGTTGATGAAGGCTCCTTGGCTAAGGATTATTAATAATAGCATCAGACACAATGTATCCCTTCTTGATGATTTACCCACCTGCATTCATTGATAGAGCCATTCTCTACTCTAGACAAAGTTGTCTAATTTCACATGTCACCAATAACTAATAATAACATGTCACCAATATACAATAAGTAAACCGCTCACTGCATACAGTTCCGTTTCACGCTTTCTACTGAGCACAAATTCTAACTCGAAATAAAGGACCATGCTTTATCTCAACGGTGTTATGATATTTACATGATGTCATTTAAGGTCGAAGGTATAGAACGCCATCATGTTGTTATGATATTTACATGATGTCATTTAAGGTCAATGGGATACAACGGAATGATGGAAATGTCCTCAATGAATTTAGAAATTTATTGTGAGTTTAATTAGTTCGCTTCTTTTTTCTGTGCATAAGTGAATGATTAATTCCAAACTATGGTTTCAATTATTGTTCCATGCATTTCTTGGTTTGACTCAAGGAAAGAGGCCCAACCCACAATATAACTATGTTTCGATTTGTGATAAGATTTTATCTAAATGATTTGCGATTACAATATTATCTAAAACATAGTTTCTTCATGATTTTTTCTGTTTAATGATGAATATAGATTTGATTTGCTTGATTACATGCTGGAGTAAATGTCTTTAAAATTTAATGTTGAATGATTGTTTCCTTAGTTCATGAGCATTTAGGTTTTCATCTCAGATTATCTCCAAAGACGTAATCGATATGCAAAAGCCCACAGAAAAGAAAAATCTTTAAGGATTTACTCAAGTACCCAGTTGAGGATTTACTCAAGTATCCAACTGACAGAAAGTGATTTACCCAAACATTAACATACCAGAATCCTTTATGTTCTCTCAATATTTATCAGAAAACCCTAATCCACAAGCCTCAAAATATGAATGTTTTGCCTCAAGAAATCTATCTCCTTCCATCTTCTTACCCGCCTCGCTACTAGAGATCGAACGTAACCATCCATCCCTATCTCAGGTCGAGCCCTCTCCATATCTTAATATCGAGCTTTACTAATGAAAAGGTTGAACGCCTTTTGGCCATTTCATGCATCATTATTAAGAAGGTTTCAAAGCATTATTCTTTCATGTTGTAAATTGGTAGCAAGGAAGGATTGGTTGAATCATATGATAGATACGGCTTTCGTCACAATTTGAACATGAAAGTTTACTTCCTTTTCCATTGCAACAAGAATTTAAAAAAGAAAGGAGATTGCTGATTCAGATGTTGCAACCAGTGGGAAATTTATTATTATTAAGAAATTATATACTCTTGTACTGGTACCGGTACATGACCACGTCTCGCTTCATGGAACGGCTGGGGAATCACACCAAATGCATCTTGTGAAGAGGTTGGTATTCTATCAGTTCGAGATTTGAAACATTAATAATCAAATATTACTTTCATGTAATTTTACGACTCCAAATTTAATTATATTCCCTCGATCATATCATACTTGTACAAAGAACTAAGGAATAGTTTTAGATACAAAGCCTATAACCATTTGATGTTTGTAGTTGTTGAGATTAGCAAGCATGTTATAAGAGACCTCAAATGCATACCCGAAATTGAGCAAAGGACATAAGCTCTGAGGGTTGCACAGTTCCACCAGGACACTAAAGGGTCTTGCGAGCACAAGTGAGGTAATCAGAGTAATCTATGAGGAGAAATAATGCATTTGTCAAAAACTAGAGGAGTAATCTTTTCAAACATTTACGCTATAGAAAATTGTATTCATTCATTTTGAGTGGATAATGAGTGACATTAACTTTTTTACTAAATATATAGGAATCCTCAAACCTCAAGGAGATTCCTGTAGTTGTCATGTCCTCTGAGAACGAGGCTTCTTGAAAGTGCACGTGAAAAGAAAATTGCTGACTACATGTTCTTGTTTTTGAATGCATGTAAACAGTATAATGTTATACTTTCTTTGACATGATTTTATACTTACTGAGGGTTTGTAAAATGAGCATATGTCTGGATGACAGAACATAACAGTTCATGTTAAATCCTGCGCAGATCTTAGATGTAAAACTACTAGAAGAAATTATATCTGTAGTGTTTACAAGGAAGGGCTACGATTTAAGATCTAGGCGATCACTATAGATATACATTATACATGTAAGAAAGCAATTTTGGTAATTAGGACTTTGGAAGAATATATCCAATTTTTTCGCCACAAAATTAAGCTTTTCATATTATATTATTCATTTACATAAGAGGCCCATGTTAATTGGCACAGCTACAAATATTATCCCTGAAATATGCAAGCGCAAGTATGAAAAATAACATGAAAAATCCATAGAGTCCCCTTATAGAATCTGAAAGGAATAGCTGAGTCAAGCTAGGTGCAAATCTGAGGTATTTGGCCAATGTGATTTGTGTACCTATATTCCATAAAGATCCTGTGAAATCCTTGAAAACTCATTCCAATGACACATAGGGACACCATGTCAGCAACCACTGCCCATGACATAAAAATTAGTTTTAGATCTGTATCTGAAAGAAAAAATTGTTCCAGGTGCAACTGTCAAGGCATGGAAAATAAGAGGACGAACAATAGACGTGCTAATGACCTTTTCCTGGGCTAGTTTCTGAGAAGAGTAGGGGGCAAACGAAAACTCGACCACCTGTAACTTTAGAAACGCTGAGGAAAACAAAAATTAGAGGATGAAGTCACAGTCGCACGTAGGAGCATGCTTGCCATAACAGACTTGGTACACAATACACCTATTTTCCCATACTCCTATGGGTGCAGAGGGTGTAATATGCTTGTACCTCTCCTCTTTACTCATTAATTTGGGGTTTTTACAAACGGAAAGGGTTTCTCTCAAGTTAGAAAACTTTTAAGCAATTTTAGTGTGTCCGGAAAGGGTTTCTTCCAATTTGAAAATTTTAAAGCAATTGATGTGGATTAGAACATAATTTTTGCCGGATGTTTTGCAATTTATATTCCATTTGTATGCATGAGTTTTGCTTTGCACAAGTGCCAAATAATTTTAATAAAATGATTCTATGGTGGAAATAATATTTTAAAGTTTTTTATGTTTTTATTTTCTTCTTAGTTTAGAACATGGCAATAGCTTTATACTAAAATAAAGAAAAGGTTAAAGAGGTATGGGGTCTACTTGTTTTATGAAGAAAACTAGATTCT
>SNQJ01S0002430.1:73373-88132 GCA_010110895.2 Picea sitchensis | reverse complement strand
CTTTTTTACTAAATATATAGGAATCCTCAAACCTCAAGGAGATTCCTGTAGTTGTCATGTCCTCTGAGAACGAGGCTTCTTGAAAGTGCACGTGAAAAGAAAATTGCTGACTACATGTTCTTGTTTTTGAATGCATGTAAACAGTATAATGTTATACTTTCTTTGACATGATTTTATACTTACTGAGGGTTTGTAAAATGAGCATATGTCTGGATGACAGAACATAACAGTTCATGTTAAATCCTGCGCAGATCTTAGATGTAAAACTACTAGAAGAAATTATATCTGTAGTGTTTACAAGGAAGGGCTACGATTTAAGATCTAGGCGATCACTATAGATATACATTATACATGTAAGAAAGCAATTTTGGTAATTAGGACTTTGGAAGAATATATCCAATTTTTTCGCCACAAAATTAAGCTTTTCATATTATATTATTCATTTACATAAGAGGCCCATGTTAATTGGCACAGCTACAAATATTATCCCTGAAATATGCAAGCGCAAGTATGAAAAATAACATGAAAAATCCATAGAGTCCCCTTATAGAATCTGAAAGGAATAGCTGAGTCAAGCTAGGTGCAAATCTGAGGTATTTGGCCAATGTGATTTGTGTACCTATATTCCATAAAGATCCTGTGAAATCCTTGAAAACTCATTCCAATGACACATAGGGACACCATGTCAGCAACCACTGCCCATGACATAAAAATTAGTTTTAGATCTGTATCTGAAAGAAAAAATTGTTCCAGGTGCAACTGTCAAGGCATGGAAAATAAGAGGACGAACAATAGACGTGCTAATGACCTTTTCCTGGGCTAGTTTCTGAGAAGAGTAGGGGGCAAACGAAAACTCGACCACCTGTAACTTTAGAAACGCTGAGGAAAACAAAAATTAGAGGATGAAGTCACAGTCGCACGTAGGAGCATGCTTGCCATAACAGACTTGGTACACAATACACCTATTTTCCCATACTCCTATGGGTGCAGAGGGTGTAATATGCTTGTACCTCTCCTCTTTACTCATTAATTTGGGGTTTTTACAAACGGAAAGGGTTTCTCTCAAGTTAGAAAACTTTTAAGCAATTTTAGTGTGTCCGGAAAGGGTTTCTTCCAATTTGAAAATTTTAAAGCAATTGATGTGGATTAGAACATAATTTTTGCCGGATGTTTTGCAATTTATATTCCATTTGTATGCATGAGTTTTGCTTTGCACAAGTGCCAAATAATTTTAATAAAATGATTCTATGGTGGAAATAATATTTTAAAGTTTTTTATGTTTTTATTTTCTTCTTAGTTTAGAACATGGCAATAGCTTTATACTAAAATAAAGAAAAGGTTAAAGAGGTATGGGGTCTACTTGTTTTATGAAGAAAACTAGATTCTTTTCCATTTAAATAATATTATATATGTTATTGATTATAATATTAGTAATAACTACATTTAAGTAAAAAATGATGGATATAAGCATACATTATTAAAAGGTGGAAATTAAGTAATTTATAAAATTGAATATATTAAAAATTAAATATTAAAAATCAAATTTCTATTTAATTAAATTAAATTATTTAAAATTTAATAATCTATTTATACAATTAAACAAATTTTCAAATTTTCAAAATTTATATAATAATAATTTTAATTAATTAAACATTATAAAACACATATTCATCTCATTCTTTTTAATTAGTAAATTATAATTATTTATTTCTTTAAAAATATCATTTTAGTCCCAAAAATTATATAAGAAAACTCTCTAGGGATTTTTGACATGCAATATGCATAATGTAGAGTTTCATGTATTGACTAAATTGATTAATGCACTTAATAAATTATATCAGAGAATAAAAAACTCATAAAGAGAAGATATATACATGCTTTTTCATAAGAAAATATATAGGAACAATATCTAAAACAAATATTATCCATGAAGTTATATTGATTGTACATTTGATAATCGACACACCAAATAGGAAATATTAATTATTTATAAATTTCTTTTTATAGATAGCATACCAAATAGGAAATATTAATTATTTATAAATTTCTTTTTATAGATAGTGTAAAAAAATTAATTATTAATAAATATTTAGAAGTAAAATAGTTGTAATGGTATATGTGAATATATTTTAAGAAGATGATGTATATATAATAAGTTTATTTTGAATTTTTCAAATTACGGAGAAAATGATGGTGTAATATAGATTTTTTTTGATTATATAGAAAAATATATGTAAATTTAAAATGAAAAATAATTAAAATATTAAAATATATAAAAAATATAATAATTTTTTTATTGTTAATTTTTTTTTTTTAATAAAAATAATTTTTAAATTTCAACATTACATATCAACATAACAAATTTACTAGAATTTTTCATGAAAGTGCATAAATCTTAAATATATATAAAGCTAAAAAAAAGGTGATGCTAGCAGCGTAGTCCCTGCGAAGCAACTTCCAAGGTAAATTTTTTAAAATGGGGTCGAACTGTAAATGACAGAAGTGTTTGGTGCAAAATGTATATCACAGAACAAGAGGGCATAAGAAATCGATTTTGGGGTGCAAGATTTATAATAGCGCCAACCCGGGGGCAATAAGTGAACCAACCCGCCTATCATGGAACATCGGGCATAAAATTTCGTTAGCACTAAGGCGTGACCCCACAGAAAGACAATTGGTTAAGTGTTGAAAGGAAATGCGGTCGGCCATGCTCGTGATGTGACGATATAGGACCAATCGACGAGTTCGAAAAAATTCAGGTTCAAGTTTAAATATATTTATTTAAATTGTATTTATATTAATGTATCTTAATAGATAATTTGTGGTCCAAATGTAGACCATGTTCCAATTTGTGGATGAATTGTAGACCATGAAGGTTTTGGGTGCAAGATGTATACAGAGGAATTGTAGATGACACAAGTTTTGGGTGCAAGATGTATAATAGCGCAAACCCGAGGGTCAGTCGTGCTCCTATAAATCATTGTTTAATACGTTTTTTGGTTGTTAATGCTAATAAGAGAACCTGTGCACTAATTTGTCTTGAGTAGAAGTAGAATATATATACAATTTGACAGTGGGGCCTTACGTTTCCTCGGGAACCCTTGTCACCCTATTTTGAAGCTCGTCCGACTGTTTTCCCCTCTACTCACTCTTTCTCGTTACTTAGTTGTTTTCCCAAAAATGTCCCAATGCACACATTGGCAGACAGACTGGTTCAAATTTGTGCTTGTGATTTTATATCGTGACTCCAAGTGACCGCTAATCATTCGATGCCTAGCCACTTTTCAGATCACGGATTCCCGGATAGGCGGGCTCTATAACCGTGGTCGAATTGTATCTGGTGCAAGTGTTTGATGAAAAATGTATATCACGGCAGTGTGGTGTGCAACATGTATATCACGGAAGAGGGGGCATAAAAATTTAATATCGCTAAGTCACGACCCCGCAGAGCGATAATTGATTAATTGTTGAAAGGAATTGTGGTCGGTCAAGCTCATGATGTGATGATATAGGACCAATTAACAAGTTAGAAAAAAGTGCGGTTCAAGTTTAAATATATTGATTTAAATTGTATTTATATTAATGTATCTTGATAGATTATTTGTGGTTGAAATGCAAACCATGTTACAATATGTAGACGAATTGTAGAGCACAAATGTTTTGGGTGCAAGATGTATATGGAAGAACTATAGATGGTGCAACTTTTGGGTGCAAGATCTATAATAGAGGCAACCCGGGGGTCGGTTGGGCTCTGATAAATTCGTGTTGAATACATTTTTTGTGTTGTTATTGCCAATAAGCGAACCTATGCACTGAGTTGTCACTAGTAAACGAAGAACAAAATTCAATTGAAGATGGCATGAATACCCTCTTCATGTTACACATTTTGCATTGAAATGGGGTCGAGTTGTAAATGACGAAAGTGTTTGGTGCAAAATGTATTTCATGGAAGTGTTGTGTGCAACATGTATATCATGGAAGAGGAGGGCATAAGAAATAGATAGCGCTAAGTCACGACAAATTGTAGAGTACAGAAGTTTTGGGTGCAAGATTTATAATAACGCCAACTTGAAGGAAATAAGTGAACCAACCCGCTTATCATGGAACATGGGGCATAAATTTTCGTTAGCGCTAATGCGTGACCCCGTGGAAAGATAGTTTTCTAAGTGTTTAAAGAAACTGCAATCAGTCGGGCTCATGATGTGATGATATAGGATCAATCTATGAGTTCAAGAAAAGTCAGGTTCAAGTTTAAATATATTTATTTAAATTGTATTTATATCAATGTATCTTAATAGATAATTTGTCGTCCAAATGTATACCATTTTCCAATATGTGGACGAATTGTAGACCACATAAGTTTTGGGTGCAAGATGTATACAGTGGAACTGTAGATGACGCAAGTTTTGGGTGCAATATCTATAATAATGCCATACTGGGGGTCGGTTGGGCTCCCGTAAATCGTTGTTGAATATTTTTTTTCGTTGTTAATGCCAATAAGTGAACTTGTGCACTGAGTTGTCACGAGTAGAAGAAAAATATATATACAATTTGATAGGCGGGGCCTTGCATCTCCTCGAGAACCCTTGTCACCCTATTTTCAAGACCATCTGACCATTTTTCCCCTCTATTTTCTCTTTCTCGTTACTTAGCCATTTTTTCAGAAATGTCCCAATGCGCACGTTTGTAGACACACCGGTTCACATGTGTGCTCGTGATTTTAGATCGTGACTCCAACCAACCACTAACCATTTGATGCCTAGCCAAATTTCATATCATGGATTCGTGGATAGGAGGGTTGTTAATATTATGGTAGTTGTGGGAGGTATTTACCTCCACGTGTGAACCTGACAAGAATAGAAGTCTCTGGGAAGTAAGAGAAACCCTAATGAGTTGGCTAATAACCCTAGAAGCCTTGTCAGCTCAATAAGATAATTTATATTAGGTTATTAACCTCCAAGAGAAGAAGTCGGCTAGAATTAATAATAATATATTGAACAAACACATATCCATAAGGAGAAGTTGGCCCCAACAAAACTGACAGAACCACTATAAATATAGGGTGCTAGTTCTCATTTGATAGCATCTCAGAATTGCAGTTCCTAGTTTGGTGCGCACTGCAGTTGCATTCTTGTGCGCTGGTTTGGAGGAGAGTTGCTGGTGCAGCTGCAGCATCAACAAGTTTTCAGTATTGGCTTGAATATCTCTTGGCTAGGTTTTGGACTATCTGATCAGCTTTTTGTGATGTACTATCCTTGGGGAAAGGTGCAATACCATTTGTTTGGCTATCTATCCTAGGGTTTTCTTCCGGATTAATTCTCAGTCAAGGTTAAGGTGCTCGGAGGGAGGCTTCGGCCTATGGTTGGGTGACGAGGGTATCATCAATGGTAAAACGAGCATACCATCTTCTATATTCTAACAGGTTATGGGCCCACACCCCTTCAGTCAGCCTAAAACTCTGAAAGGAAACATAGCCGCTAGATATTGAGCTCGTCGAGGAAATGCCACTAGGGTTACTAGCAGAAGTAGCTTCCAAGACACTACAGCTAGGATTACTAGCAGAAGCAGTTGCAAAAACCCTAAACCTCTTGTCGAGGCACCTTAAGTGATGAGATTGACTTAATATCTATATAGATCAGTGCACCCTAGCCCAATGCATATCCTAGTTCTCTTAGAAGGCCAAGACGTGAAGTTTGGATTTCTGGTCAAATCTAGGGTTTGACCAAGTCAAGCAAGCCATGACGAACTCTATGAAGTCTGAGAACAATCTAGATGGAGCCTCTAACTTTAGAGAATGGAAGACAAGGATTGACCTTATCCTTGCTAATAATAAAGTGTTGGATATTGTGTAAGGAAAGATCATGAAGCCAGAGTTTAAAGAAGGAGAAGAGAAAGAATCGTAGAACATTGCAGCTATGGAGAAGTTCAAGTATGTTGACATTAATTCCATGAGTATCATAGTGGATTCCATAAAATTCCACTTGATAACCTACATCTCCCATCTTGACTCATCGAAGAAGATGTATGATGCCCTAACAAATCTCTTCTCAGTCAGAAACATTGGACAAGTTATGAGTCTGAAGAATCAGCTCCGTGACATGATGATGAATGATGATGAAAACATAACATCATACTTTGTAAGAATCTCCCAATTAAGAGATCAACTACAAGGTATTGAAGAGATCACTTCAGAGAAGGAATTGGTAAACATAGTACTCAATGGTCTTTCCAAGACATGGGATGCATTTTCCGCAAGCATGAACACAAGGAAGGAGTATCCGACATTTCAAGAACTTTGGATTTCAATTCAAAAGAGAAACCCCCAAAAAAGTACGATGATCAAGCCTTCATGACAAGATTCAAGAACTTCAGGGACAAAAGAAAGTTCGATTCAATAAGGAAGCCAAAACAAAGAAAAGATATTTCAGAAATACAATGCTTCAACTATCAAAAGTATGGTCACTACAGGAATCAATGTCCCGAGCTAAAGAAAAGGAAGGAGAAACACGAAGCATCAATTGTCGAAGAAAAGGAACCTAGAAAGAAGACTAAGCAGGATGGAAGAGACTTCTTCTACTAAAAGGTAACAACACTCTTCTTATTTCTTGTACATATCTTGCTTGCATCGTCTTTGTACATATCTTGTATATCTATCCCTTGGAAAATAATGTGTTCCAAAAGGGAACTGTACCTATGGAAGAAAAAACAAGATGAAAAGAGATATCATCAAAGAACAACAAGAAAGGATGAAATATATCATGTGGAAGCTATTAAGCCGAATCAATCATGAAGAAACTTAGTAAAAGAAAAGACAGAAAGAATTCAAACAATCAAGAGGAAATTGGAAAAAGACTTATAACATTTTGTAGAAGACAACAAGACAGAGGCGTGGACTCTGTCAGACAGAAGAGCCAATTATATATTGCATAAGACAATAAGGATGCAAATGGAAGTATGGACTCTCTCAGATGGAAGGAGTCGATTGTATGCACTCTTACATAAAGCAAGGGTTAGGAGGGAGCTAATCCTATGATCCATTAAAGATGATAAAATATATATCCATGGTAGCAGCCAGGAAAAGATAGTACGTGTTCATCTCAACCGCAGAAGAATACATCCTCGAAGAGAAGCCTTAAAGAATTCCTAGTTGTCCATCCAGATCCGTGATCCTATGATGAAAGGAAGAAGTGGAATATCTAGGGCATGGAATCTATAAGAAACTCCATGGACCCAAGAGCTAAAGAAAAACATGAAGAAGAACATGAAAATTCCAAGAAAGAAAGAGAAGCTAGAACAACCAGTCATTGTATCAAGAATCACAAGATTGTCAACTTGATATAAACTCAATAAAAGAAATCAAGCAGAGGAACTGAAATTCGTGATGAAGAACAATGTATGGAAGACTTATGAATGAAAGCATTGCAAGATCTAGAACCAGAGGTTCTCCCATATGGAGGGAGAAGACTATGATTATTACTTATTCCAGTACACCAGACATATCACTACATGAGTCATTATATCATCCGCAACATCCATGAGTTGGAGTTCTACATCAGATAAATGAAAAGAATGTTCTCCATAGAAATTGAATAAAGAGTGTATGAAGAGAAATCTCAAGACTATGAGCCATACCAAAAGGAGACTCCTGTATGCAGATAAGAAGAAGGAAACTTGGTGGAGAACCTCCAATGCATAGCAGAAGCGTGGTGAAGATTTCCTAGATAACATCAAGATGACTACTCAGTAAATCAGATCTCATGATGATAGAAGAAGCACCACATGGATATGTTCCAGTTCTCCATCTATGATATACTCTATTGTTCAGATCTACATGAAGAATCACAGTGTTTCAGACTAAAGTACAAGTATTACATTATCCATGATGAAGTCCAGAAAATGATTTCTCTAATACATATCTCCACAGATGAGCAGATAAGCAAACATTTTAGTAAAGCATCTATCGAAGATGAAAGAGTTTGTGTACTCAATATAGAGCTCATGGAAACAACTTCCTCCTTATTGGAAAAGGAAGAAATGATTCTCCAAGTTAGGAGAGAGCACTGAAAATATTATTTATCTTTGTAATTGAAAAATAGCACAGATTGGACAGATGCTTTCCTATTCAGAAAGTGGATTGAGATTTATGACGGACAATGACTTCTGATTGTAGTTAACATGGGAGGGAGACTGATTGTTGATGTATCATGGACAACAACTTCCCATTGTGGTTAACATGGGGAGTGGTCTAGGACATTCATTCTTCTTGGCAGTCATTGTGATTAGTGGTCAAGTAGAATGGTCCACCTCGTCGGGCAGTCATTCTTTTGAAGTTCACAGTTTTGAGCAGTTTCGAAGAATGGTCTGTTTTGGAGGTTGATACAGGACAAACATTCCTTGGGGTTACACATTCTCTCTAGGGTGCACTTTAATAAGTGTAGGAGGAATGGCCCAGGGTGGGGAATGGTCTGGACACTCATTCCTTAGGGTTTATACATTCTCTC
This sequence comes from Picea sitchensis, assembly GCA_010110895.2. Taxonomy (NCBI): domain Eukaryota; kingdom Viridiplantae; phylum Streptophyta; class Pinopsida; order Pinales; family Pinaceae; genus Picea; species Picea sitchensis. The sequence goes on along the minus strand of SNQJ01S0002430.1, from coordinate 79,631 downwards.
CAGGGTGCACTTTGATTAGTGTAGGAGGAATGGCCCAGGGTGGGGAATGGTCCTAACATTTCTTAGGGTTTATACATTCTGTCTAGGGTGAACTTTGATCAAGTGTAGGAAGAATGGCTCGGGGTGAGAAATGGTCCAGGCTCAAAAATCAGAAACAATCCTTCTTCCTTGGTTGAGAAGAATAGGGCAGATAGTCCATTACTGAAGAGGGAAGATATTCTTTCAGATCTCACAAACGTGAGTGAAATATTGACCCAGATGATTCAATTTATGTTTAACAATATTTTTATGTGTAGGACGGCCTCAGATGATGGTGAATATGTTGCACTATTTTGAGGCAAATATTCTTTCAGAGCTCACAGATGTGACTGGAAGATTGGCCCAGACAAATCAGTTTATATCATAACATTGTTTCTATGCAGGTTGCTATCAGATGTTTGTTATGAAGACAATAGATATAGACTATTGTGGTGGATGTGTTCCACTATTCATGAGGAAGATATTCTTTCAGAGCTCACAGATGTGAGTGAAAGATTGGCCCAAATAATTCAGTATATATCATAACATTGTTTCTATCCAGGTTGTTATCATATGTTTCTTATCAAGACTATTTGACAGTATATGAGGACTACTGTGGTGGATATGTTCCATTGTTCGCAACCATTACGTTGTTGATCAAGTACTTGTGTGTTACTTGGTGTGGTAGTAAACCACAGAATTGTAGTTATATACTACTATGAATAGACATAGGTGTGTTCTATCCTTGTTCTAATTGCCTTGAAGACTATTAACAGTTTATTGGAGATAATGATCATTCAGATGAATGATGAACATAGATCTTCCATACGGAAAATAGTTCAGAGCTCTTACTCCTCTTGTATCACTCTATGATGAGAGTGACTTATCCAACATCATATCTAATTACTCAGATGAAGTATGGTTTCGAGAGATGATGCAGTTGATGGTGATGGTGATGCTGATGATCTAGTCATGAAATAGTCTAGATGACNTCAGTTGATCGGTTCTTTGATGTATTTGGTCAATACCAGGCCAGATATTTGTTTTGCTGTCAACACTCTCAGTCAGTTCATGGTGGAGCCTAGGAGAGTGCACTAGGTGGCAGCAAAACATGTGCTTAGGTATCTTTGTGGTATGGTAGATTATGGTCTGGACTATTAGAGAGGAGATGGAGTTCGTCTGGTTGGCTATACAGATTTAGATTGGGCAGGATGTGTTAGTGACCGAAAGAGTACTTCAGGGTGTTGTTTCAGATTGGGCTCAGCGGTGGTGTCTTGGTTCAGTCGGAAGCAAAAGTTAGTGGCATTGAGTTCTGCAGAGGTTGAGTATATGGCTGCCAGTCAGGCTAGTTGTGAGGCCCTTTGGCTTCGCAAGTTGCTGGTGGCATTGTTTGGTGTGCAGTTGAGGCCTACCTTGATTTATTGTGACAATCAAAGTTGCATTAAACTCTCGGAGAATCCAGTATTTCATGAGAGGTCTAAGCATATTGAGATTCTTTATCACTTCATCCGTGACTATGTTCAAAGAGGAGTAGTGGAGCTACAGTACATATCTGCAGATGAGCAGGTTGCAGAGATACGCACCAAAGCATTGGGCAAAGGCAAGTTTGTATTTTTCAGGGAGAAGCTTGGAGTGGTGAGTAACACTTTCCTCGGTAAGAGGGAGTGCTAAAAATAATTAAAAAGTACCTAGGCAAGTGTTCCTCATCACCTAGGCGCCTAAGGGGTGAGAAAGTGCCTAATGTGGACCCTAGTCATTTAATTTGTGAGATACAAATTAAAAGGTGACTTTATGACTTATGTGAGGGGGTGAGTGAATAGACACTCAATTTCATCCACTCATCTAATCCAATCTCAACCGTTGGATTAAGAGACTCTTCACCTACCACTATTAGGTCGACTAGGGTAGGAGGGCGCACCCTTTCTAGGGTTGATTCATCAATTTTGAGAGAGCAAGAGGAGGAGGTCGAGCTTGAGAAAGAGAGAAGGCATTTGCAGAGCTAGGGCACGAATTTCAAGGCTGAGAGATAGCATGTACTTCAAGACATCAGACAACATTTAATACAGTCCGTACAGTACGAATTTGTTGAAGCCGTACATCCATTAATGTGCACAGAAATCGAGGACAACAACAACAATTTATGAGAAGGTTGGCACGCATTCCAAGACATCCACATTGCATTTATTGGCACAAAAATCGAGGAAACTACTGGGCACGATTTTTTGGAAAAGAAAATCCGTACAGTTTGTATGAAATTGCACAGTGTTCAAGGGCCGTACAGTCCAGATTTTCTAGGCATGTTTTTCGAGGAGACTGGCATGAATTTTTGAGGTACCATTCTACTGAGTTTTTTCGTACAGCATTATTAGAAAGTGGGCACAGTTTTTGAGACAGTTCATATAGCATTTATTGCTGGGACAGCCGTACAGTGTACGAATTTCTGGGACAGAAATCGAGGAGCTTCTTCCGGACTGTTAAGAAGGAGTCTTTGCAGAAGAAAAAGTCTGAGATAAGTTTGTGTATTATTTCTGAAGATGAATATGCTGTAAAAGAATTTCTCTGAAGCTCACAAATAATAAAATCCCTCTCTCACTGGTTTTCCCCTTGTGGGTTTTTCCAGGGTCGCTGTTAAACCAAAAATCATTGTGTTAATTTTCTGAGTTATGTGTTGTTGATATGTTTTTATTTCTGCGTTAAACAATGTTCAAAATCCTTATGTTTCAGTTCTGAAAATTTATTTTATGCCGAGTTTAATTGGCTGTTATAAAACTGGGTTTGGACATTAAACATTGGTTGAAAAATCAGCGAGATTTGAAACTGGGTGGGGTCTGAAATTTTACAACTCCCTCCTAGCTAGGGAGGTATTAAAGGCAATGGTTTTGAGCACAAACAAACCATTCAACCGATAGCATCATCATAGCCACATAGACTATCTCATGATCAAATCATGAGCACCATCATCACTATCCAGCTAGATAGTCTCCATGGCAATCATAACAATGCCATCCAATAGAACAGAACTGTGTCAATTCATAGTAGTATATAACTACTATCTAGTGGTACACAACCACTCTCAGTAGCACACTGCTACTAACTAGTGACATGCAATCACTACCAGTGGATCACATCCACCACAGTAGCATACAACTACCGTCCAGAGACATACAGTCTCTACAACAATCATATCATTTAATATCAACCTGCATACAAATATCATGATACAAACTGAGTCATCTGGGCCATTCTTCCACTCACATTAGTGAGATTTGGAAGCGCATTTGCCCTCAGAAAGTAAAACATCAGCCATGGGCTATCTGGACTATTCTTCCCAAGCATAAAAGAATAACTGTCCCTGATTTATGAGCCTGGACCATTTACCTAACTAGACCATTCCTCCGGCACTAATCATAGTGCAACCTGGAGAGAATGAGTTTGCCCTAGGGAATGCCTGTCCCTGATTGTTGAACCTGGACCATTCACCTAACTGGGCCATTCCTCCGACACTAATCACAATGAAACCTCGAGAGAATGAGTATGCCCTAGGGAATCACTGTCTAGACCATTTTCCTATGGAAATGACTGTCCTGCACCAACCTCCAAAACAAACCATTCTTCGAAACTGCTCACAACTGTGAACTTCGAAAGAATGATTGCCCGACGAGGTGGACCATTCTACATGACCACTACTCAGAGTGACTGCCAAGAAGAATGACTGTCATAGACCATTCCCCCACACTGGCCACAAGGGGAATCACTGTCTATGGTACATCAACAATCTATTAGACCATTTTCATTACGAAAATGATTGTCCGATCTGGACCATTTTTCGAACTTGAAAATGACTGTCCGTCAGAAATCTCGAACCACTTTTCGGACTGGAAAGGAACTGCCCAACCTGGACCTTTTCCGAACTGAAAAATGACTGTCCATAAATCAATAACATATAAGTGCTCTCTCCCAACCTTGGAGTAATCACTTCCTTTTTCAATAAGGAAGTCGTCTCCACGATCCCAGCTTGCCCCTTAAGTACGCAAACTTCTCATCTTGGACAGAGGCTTTACCAAAATATCTGCTATCTGCTCATCTGTGAAGATATACTGGAGAGCCACTTCTCCCCTCTGGACTCTATGATGGAGAAAATAATACTCGATCTCAATGTGCGTCGACCTGTCATGTAACACCGAGTTCTCTGAAAGCTTCACACATCTCTGATCATCACAATTTATCACGGTCGAATTCAACACATGATTAGACAGTCCAAAAACCAACTTACAGAGCCACATTGCTTCCGTACAAGCATCACAAGCTGCAATATACTTTGCTTCTACAGTGCTGAGTGCATCGGATTTTTGTTTCCTGCTAGCCCATGACATCGTGGCAAAGCTCAAACTAAAACATATCCAAGTAGCACTTCTTTTGTCGTCTGCACTCCCTGCTCAATCTGAATCGATAAATCCATGCAACTGTATATCATAACTCAAACGTCCCACGAAAACATTTCAAGGCATGCTTTGCAATTTTTCAATTCTCATGGCTAGGTTCAACCTGGAACTATTTTCACAGTAAAGCAAATATTCGGTTGAGTATTCTCCAAATACATTAACGAGCCATTCAATTGTCGATACAGGGACGGTTCTACTGGATTTAGAGTCTCTCAGTTTCTTCAGATCTGTGATCATGTTAGTTTGCGATGGATTTGCAATCTATCATCCCGAACTATTGAGGAACCATTCTGATACACTTTCTCTGTCATAGGAAGTTTTCGCCATGCTTTTGTTGTACATGAGATGCTCTGCATCAAGTTACTTGAATCCATACAAGGTCTTCTTCCATCTCTACATACATGGGTCTCTTTCTAGTATACCCCAAAACCTTGAGATTGCTCTACATAAGCTTCTTCCTTAATTGCTCTATTGGGAAGAACAATCTTTTACATCCAACTGATGTTAACTTCAATCCATGGATACTGCAAGAGATATAATAGCTCAGATAGAGGTATATCTGGTTTACTGGAACAAGTTGTCGTCATAGTCTTCTCACTCCTTCTGGAAGAACCTCTAGTTCCGAATCTCGCAATGCTTCCATTCATAAGTATTTTTCACAATTTCTTACATACACTGTTCTTCATCACAACTTCCATTCCTTCTGCTTGACTGCTTCTAGTGGGTTCAAAGTTGATTCAAACCATACTGGTAGTTTTATGATTCTCGATATAATAACTGGTTGTTCTGGCTTTTCTTTCTTTCCTGGAATCTTCATGTTATTCCTCATGTTCCTCTTTAACTTTGGGTTCCATGGAGTCTTCTATAGATTCCATGCCCTTCCTTCTTGAAGATTCCAACTTCTTCCTTTCATCATAGGAACGTAGATGTAGATGGGCAACCAATGATACTTAAGGCTTCTTTTCGAAGAAAACTTCTTCTAGAGTCAAATTGAACATGTGTTGCTTATCATGGCTGCTACTTTTAATGAGGAACATGGACAAATACTTTATAATCTTCACTGATTCTTCAATGGATCATATCATTTAGTATTAGCTCCCTCCTAATCCTGGCATTCATGCATGAATGCATGCTCTTCTTTTGGAATAATGCAATCAACCCCCTCCATCTAAGAGAGTCCATGCTTTTGCCTGTATCCTTATTGCTTTCTGCAAAGTGTCACAAGTCTTATTCTAGTTTTCCTCTTGATTACTGACTTCTTTTTGGTCTGACTCCTTCTAGGTCTCTTCAAGTTTGATTCAGATTTCGGCCTATCTGGCAGTTGTTAGTTATATAATATATTCCTTAGGAATTTGTCACCAAAGATTGTCAACGTACTTCATCTTTTTCATGTACATTACTTGACTTGTAGTCATCGTAATAACAATCCTTATCTTGTTATTCTTCCATAGGTATTGTTTCATTGACCATCTTATCTTCTAAGAAAATAGATACACATGATATGTACAAGAACTATGTTATAGAAGAATATTGTTACCTTGACTAGAAGAAGAAGTCTGCTTCATCCTGCTTAACTTTCTTTGAGGGTTCCTTTTCTTCGACAACTGTTGCTTCGTGTGTTTCCTTCCTTTTCTTTAACTCAGGATAATGGTTCTTGTAGTGACCATATTTTAGACAGTTGAAGCATTGTATTTTTGACATATCCTTTTCTTGATTTGGTTTCTTCCTTGAACCAAACTTCTTATTCCTGAATTTCTTGAACTTTGTTGTGTATGCTTGATCATCATCTTTCTTTTGG
>SNQJ01S0002429.1:454157-470635 GCA_010110895.2 Picea sitchensis | reverse complement strand
ATATAATTCACATTAGGCTGTGGATCACTTTCTATGTAAGGCAGAATCCTTCCCTCTCTAAGGACTATGATGCTTTTACCATTCTAAGGAGAGGTATCCACTCGTCAAATCTTTCCAATCTCTTCCTAAGATGATCGAATAGTTACTTACTGACATATCGATTACCTGAATATTAAGGGTTGTCCTTATGTCAGGGTGTGCGCACAAAACCAAGGTCACGTCCTGGATTTCACCTATGGTCATTTGTTGTAGACTATTATAAGAGAGCATGCTTCTGGCGTTTTCATTTGTACAAGAAAATATTAGCTCTTCCATAATAATGTTTGACATTATACTTGGTCCTGAACCACCATCAATGAGACAAAATGGGCAATCTTATCCATAATCTTTACAGAAATATAAAAAGAGGTTTTATTTACAGGGTGTCTAAAGTTATGTACACCTACTTTATTTACAAAAGAATCCTCTTCATCTACCTCTTCAAAGAGTTTGGCTACAACGAAATATTTTTCTTCCATGAATTGTTTTAGATGCTTTTGTTGTTTAGGGACGACAACCATGTCCAGAAGGGTTGGATATGCTTTGATGTTGGCCAACTGATTTAGAATATTGTATTTGGAAGAGGGGAGAGGGGAGGTAGTTCCTTGACTATCAGGGGCCTTAGGAACCTGAACAATAGCAGCTGATGAAGATGAACTCGGGCTAGAATAATTGCGGGGAGGATCATATTTTCTTTTGGGTGCATAAGATCTATTCCTAGTATTGATGATCATGACATCTTCTAGCTCTCCAAAGTCTAGGACAATGATGGTAGTTTCAAGTCTCTTACCAAATATTTTATCTCCGACAACCTTCTTTACCTTACATGTAATTTCCTCATGTTGTTCCTCGCAAAAGTTACACCAACTACGAGGCATGATAGCTTTAGGCTGAAAATTATTTTGGATCTCTAAAGGGGGGTGCAGAAGAGGATGAAGCTATAGGGGTAAGAGGGGAGACATTTCCCTTTCTCTCATACGCTATCATACGATTATTCAACTCTTGTGCAAGTTCTAAGAGGGCGGACATGTCTGTCTGTTTAACTGAGTCACCGTGAGGAAGACCTGTTCTTTCAAGTTGTTCTTCATACTCTAAACTAGTATGCAAAGCGAAACCGAGGTTATCAATGGCCTTTTCCTCAAGCCTATGATGGTAGGGGGAAGGTAATGCATTATATTAATGCATGAAAGTGGCTTGGTTCTAAGGTCGAATGAGTTCAGAGATTTGATTGTATAACTTGGTGAAACACAAGTTGAAGAACTTGATAGTCTCACCATCCTTATAAGTGATGTTATTGTATTCCTGTAACTGCTCGGTTGGGATTTTGGATTTCCCATAGGTGGATTTGAACCAATAGAATAACTCCTCCCAACTAGATAAAATATTAGGAGGGAGATCAAAGAAATTGGCCACAACCTCCCCTTCAAGAGAATTGACAAATAAGTTCATACAAGTATCCTTGTCATTTTCTCCTATGTTGTGACTGGCATTAGAAAATTCCACCAAATGTTCATTCGTAGTGACAGTGTTATTCCCTGAAAACCTAGGGAGATTCTCTTTGAATTTAGGAAGTGGAGGAGTAGTAGGTGTCAGGTTAAGAGGTGAGGAAACATGCCACGGTGTGGTTGTAGCATCTTCTTCAAACTGAAAAATCCCACACTTTTTAATTACTTTGGTGGGGTTTGTAGTAGATTGGACAGGGACTTGGTGACTATACAAGCTACCAATCACTGACGAAGCTGAAGATTGTTATGAGGAAGAACCTCTAGTGCCACTAGAGCCACCACTAGATGTCATCTTGTGGATAATAGGTAAGGGAGAGAAAGACGAACTGGATGAATCAAACAAGGTTCTCCTTAGATCACTTTATTGGGTTGATAACACAATGTTCCTTCTTCCTATTTCAGCAATAGGATAAATTTCAAGTGATAAACCTCTTCTTCTCCTAGAAACACACGGGTCTAAGGACATGAAAAGAAGATCAAAGCTAAAAAAATAAAGTAATGGTTGATTCCTAAGCTAACTATGTCTATATTCCCAACGTTCTTGGGCACTTATATCTTGTTCAATTGTTGCCCATGAACAATTAAGTTCAACCCAGGAATTAGCAGTATCTAAAATGGTGTTAAACAAGTTTAAAGAAATGTTGATTTGATCTTGAAGAATGGGCTCAATATTAGGTTGTCTTGCAACATGTACAGTCATTAAGAAATAAAACAGTCAAATAATTAATATCAGAAAAATAGATATCTTTGATGATAATCAAGCATAAAAATCAACCAGAGTGATATGGAAGATATCCCCAGTATGGTCGCCAAATAAATGTTGAGGAAAAGATATGAAATAATCTTACTCAAGAATTTTAACATCTTACTTGGCTAAAGAAACATAGACGGGAATATCACCCTATGTTTATTGCCTCGAAAATTGTTTCCTAATCCACAAGTATTGGTTACAAGGTCTTGGGATGATTTTTTTTATAAATAAAAGATTGTTGAAAAATTCAATATTTATGTAATTTTCTGAATATAACAGAGGCAAAAGTAAATATAGAGACAGAAGAGAAAATACCAAGTCAATAATTAATACAGATGAGATAGAAAGAAATCGCTTGTTTCCTTCCAATTTATCAAAAGAATCATTCTCTTTACAAAATTGTATGAGGAAGTTTGGACCAAAGTCAAACTTAGATGTCCCCAATGAAACCATACAAAAGGACTTCTGACAGAAAGTAAAAAACTGAACTTTAAAATCTGGATCATCTTGCCACATATTGTTTCCCACTCGACTCTGCACAATATCCTTTATAAGTCATGAAATTTAATTCACAAACAAACAAGTCTACACAGACTATCAAAGATAGATAAACACCTCTGAAAAACAAGTGTCTGAATGATGTAATTTAGCCTTGAATATTGTTGTCTACAATAGGACCCTGCTGTCATAAAAGATAATTAGGCTTTCAATGAATTAAAGAATGAATGAAAACTGAACTATCTCAATAAAACTCAAGAGAAGACCTTAGTATGTTTTCTCCTTCTATTCCCCTATTGTTCCTCCTTCTCTTTTTTCCTTTAAGCAATCAGAATTAGTTGAAGTAGTTAAACTACCTCTTTTAGTTAAGTTAACTAAAAATCAACTAACTTTTAGTTTAGGGGGGGAATTAATAAAATAATAATAAGGGTCTTTAATAAATAATAACTAGTAGGTGGGACCCCGTGTGACTCCCTTTAGTTTCTTAACAAACATAAACACAACTAGTTAATCAATCAAACACATCCCTCCTTGTGGATCCCATCACCACTCTCATAATTTTGAAAATTAATATCAATGATATTTGAAACCACATCCAAAAAATATAATATCCAACATATCAAAAACATAGTGTGTTGTCCAAAAACTACAACAGCCAATTGTTCTCAACAATCAATAAATAAAAGCACTCAAAAACCATATTTTCCACTTTGGGAGGCAATCTTCCCCTTGTTTCTACTGTCTCCCTTTGATTTCTCTGAATTTGCCTTAGGTTGTATGGAGACTTTAGGCCTGATCTCACTAATAACATGAGGGAAATCATCTCTCAAGTGCATGTGGGATGAAATGGATTTGGCAAAATCACTTAAGGGAGAGGAGGGGGCAACAACAACTTTTCCTTTATCAGGTGCATGGTGGGCTTCAGTTTTTAATCTCTTTCTTGCGTGGGAAGACTGTATTGGTGAGTGTGTAGGGGAAACTTGGACAATTGGGTTAATCAGTGGAGGAGGAGAAGTTAGAGACAAATTGGGCTAGCCACGATGTTGAGAGACTGTCGAGTGGACAATCTCTTTCCATCTGTCATTTTCAGAGACTTCAGGTTGTAACAATACATGAGGGGGAATTGTGATACCAGGAACATGTGGGAGCTGGAAAGGAGGCCTTTCTGGCCTAGGTTGGACCACCCCTTGTCCAATCTAGTTCAAAAACCCAACTTGTAATAGTTGGTTCAACTCTTGTGTATCTGTATCAAAATGTATCGAAAACCTTGGCCTTCTAGGGCCCCTATTCCAATTTTCTCTTCCCCTGTTATTTCGACCATGGCTTCCTCTGCTGAAGAAACTCATTCTTGTATGCATTTTTTATTAGCAACTAGTTTCTTCAACAAACCATACATGGCATCACTTTAAATATGAAACAAAGTTTGGCTCGACAACACATCAAACTCATGCAATCCAATGCATAAAAATCGTTTAATACTTGTCAATGAGCAGGGGATGAATAAGGGTTATGGGATATATGAGGAATTGTATTGAGCAAAAAGTGGTAAAATGAAGGGGGGTAGAACATGATTACTACTCAACAAATCATCAACCAATCAAATATGTTGTAATAACAAAACATGTCAACTGTAGCTCATCTCTATGCCATCCTTCAACTATTATAATACAGAGTTTTCATTTAATCATAATTTAATTTTAAGAACAGGGCATGAATAGTGAATCTAGGTATGTGAGGGGATTTGTAATGTGCGGAAAAGTGAGAGAATGGAAGGGAAATAATGAATATTGTTCATAAAACAAATCAAGTAATCAATAAACATAACTTTGTATTAAAATCAACACAAAAATACCAACACCATATCAACAATTACTGTGTATCAAACTGTTTGTTTTTCCAACATTTAAATTCCTCAAAACTTCTCAATTTAGAACAGTCTGTGCAATCATACTCATAATCGAAACAACTTTCCACTCAACAGTCTTGTTAAGAAAATGCTTGGTGTTTAATTTATTTCTTTCCTTTTAAGAATTTAAAGAAAACACACAACAACATTGCTACACCTTTGCATCACTATAAAAATAACATCCATTGTCTACAGATTCACGATCAACCCAAATTAAAACATACACAAGTCCTTTTCCAAATACGAACAGACTTCCAAACATTCTTGATTACATACTTTCTTCATCATATCAACCAATAGGATTTTTCAACGAAACCACAGTCAATATAAAACTCGACCCTCATCATTGTCGATGTAACAATTTCCAATATGCACGATGATTTAATAATATATGCACAGTGAACATAACCAAATACACACGGTCACCATTTCTATAATTATCTATAACCCTGATCGGGCCCAGTGAAACACACAGATGTTTTCAATTTGCAATTACGACCACATTGTAAGAACACAGTGAGTGGAAACATAATGGGAAGATAATATCCCTTGACTATAAATTACTCATTCCCAATCGTAATTCTTCAACCAATTTAATCATAGAATGACAAGGTAAGAACTCGACCAAATAAATTCATAACCCCTCCACTTGATAAACCCATATTTAACAACCAAGAAGATGCACAAAGAGAGAAAAACAATTGGAGAATTAAAATGGGCTTTGTCACAACAAATACGAGGAGACAATCAAGAGCGTGGTCATTCAACAATAGCATGGAGAATTGGAGGTCCTCAAAGACACATCAACCTCAGGAAAAACCCTTTTGATAGAGACACAGTAGTAAGCCATAGGGTCTCCTTATAACTCCCAGTCTGGGAAATGGAACAACAATTAGCCACAAGGGAAACAATGATGGGTAGGGTAGGAAACAAAACGATGCACATAGTGCATTTTACATTTGCAGAGGAGAGGTGAATGTCAATTGAATAGTGACAATTACCAACAACACACGGAGATATAACCTCTTTCTATTTTCTCAAGAGCCGAACCATTTGACAACAATACCAGTGAGGATGCCTAACATTGAGGCATAACTTATATCAGACCAAAACCATACGATGTATATCAACATTATGGCCACCCTAAGACCAATTATTGAGATACTTTGGTGCCAAGACAATGTGAATGAGCCCACGACCATAACTATGGCACGAAAAAAAAAAAAAAACGACCAAATAGAAATCTAAATGTGACTAGATAGGGTTACACTCATGACTATGAGGAAGCAACCGACATTAATACACAGAGCGAAACTCTCCACCATTTAACACAGATCAATAATACCACATTCACTTTAATATCCATAAATACCCACCACGATTTTAATTGACAAAGAAACTAGTGAATGTACAACTCAACCAAAAACCAATTATTTTTCTTGCAATACGAACAATTACACAATCATTCCAGAGAAAAAAATCGCGCATTTACACAGTTGAAATTCTCAGGAAAAACACAAAACCAAGCATTACTGAGCCATTTTTTGTTCATACATAGATCATAATTCATGGATGGGGTGAAAAAGAACCATACCTTCTTGGCCGAGCGTTTTCTTCCCAAGCCTAAAATGTGGAGCTTAACCACCAACATACTGAATGCAACAAAGAATAATACTAGGGTGACGGCCGATGGGGGGAGTATGGAGTGACGTGCATTTATTGCGCGTCGCTTCCATCTCCTATCCTATTCAATTTCGAAGTACAAGACATCCAACATTCACCAATGCATTAAACCATGTAATCAATTTCCAAACCATTGAAATCTGCAACGGTATTCCTTGCCCAATGTGCCACCCAAATCATTCACATGTTAACCTTTGCCAAGCTCTTATCCCATACCATATGTATTGCAATATTATATGTGCTCAAAATAATCAAATGAAAATTGCATAGCCACTAACCAACCATAGAATAGTTAGGACTAACACTAACATCTTTTACCTTTTCATTTGCATATAATCCTTAACATAACTCAATCATAGATCCTTTCCTTTTAGGATTTTTTCATAAGTTTATATTCTTTGTTTTGGTTATTTTATTACTAACATGTTTCTTGTGTGTATGTGGCCAAGTAGTAGATCACAATGATTTGTGATATGATTAAATCATAACAGTTGTAAATATATGCCATCATAACAAAAAAATAATGCTTTGAATTGCAGAAACATCTCATAAAATGCATCATCCACCTATTACTATGTCAAAATGAAACCAAGACGGCATTGTCGACCATATAGGACTGTGTAAGAAGCATAAAAAAAGCAACAGAAAATGTGTGATATGACTATCTTCGAGCCTCCAGTCTAAAAGGGGGTCCCACCTACTAGTATTATATTATTAGCATAGTTTAAATAATAGGGCTTTAGCAATACTCTATGGGAAAAATTCCTCGTTGTGATTCTAATCGTCAGCAACCCCGTTTCTCCCAAACATCAAACTCCCAAACAATTTGATCTGTCGACACGTGTCTCTTTCGATGAATGGTCTGAATTAACTCTGGACTTCGGGACTTCGGGATTTTTTTCCTTAGCACACTTTATTTCTCCCAAACGTCGAATTTAATAATTGTTGTGAGATCTATGGCTCACAACCACCCATGTCTATATCTGACGGTTGAGATATAATTTTTCATTGATGTGCCTTACCTTCTGCTCTTGGCTTGATCCAACGGTTATTATCTATCCTTGGTCAAAACCAACAGTCAAGCACTTCTCCCCAGATCTACGGTGTAGATCCACTCTCGGACTTTGGAACTTCGAGCTTCGACCCATTTTTCTCTATAACTCCTAAACTTTTTCGAAGTTGTGAAGTCCAAAGGACTTGGATTTTAACCTTCACGGACCTTTTTCTAGATCTGATGGTTGTGAGGGATCCACCTTCTTCCGAACAAATCCTACAGCACAACACCATGGTTGTTGTGGTTTCTTTCTTTGTTTCCATTCCTGAAACCATTATACCTCCTGATATTATGAACATAGTCCAAGTGTTCTCTCAACTCCCTTCTAGCACTATGTACATCAAAATTATCTAGACGTTTTACTCCAAATTCCTCGTTCGTGACCCATCTAGGTTCAGTGTTGAAATCATGGGCTTTGAAATTAAATTTTGTCCATTTTGACCACAATTCCTTTCTGAAACCTTTTCTTCAACTTCCACTAACATGGCCCATCCAGGCTCAGTGTTGAAACCATGGATCTGATACCATATTGTAATGTCCTCATCCACCCAAGTTGGGCCATGCTACTCCATATAACGCTCTGATACCAATTGGTAACGTCCCCAGCCACCACACAGACCAGGAAACGTCTCTTAGTAAACATCTCTTTCTCTGATACCAATTTGTAGCATACCCATCCTTAACCTGTTGGGCTATGCTACACAAAGATACTTGTGGAAACATCATACACCTCCAGGCCACCTAGACCAGGAAACGCTACCTCATAGAAATAACAATTTCCACACACACACACACACACACACACATATATATATATATATATCATATTCTGCTAATACACGTATTAATGCAAAAATAAAAGTAATCCTACACATACAAAATATACATGCATTACTCATCAATTATAACACATGTACAAATACACGACATGTAAATGAACATATAAGTGGTACTTATATTTTAATAGAAGTCCACCAACTTTGTGCATACCTTCCACGAACCTCCGAGCCATAGACCACACTACTCATCACTCTCAGCAGTGGGTCACCCCCGAGATGGAACTAAACTCCATCGAACAAGGGATTCCTAGGCTACGCAAGGACAACAGGAAGTTGCACCAGTCTACAAGAAGGATTTCCTCCAAGGAGCCACTTACGCCCAAAACTCATAGACTCTCATTCCCCACATGCATGTCCCACCCCAGGAGTGTACACCTTCATTGTCCAACATTCCATTAGCTTCTACACCTCCCTTTCCTTGGGCTTCAAAAACATGTTGGATTAGGAATTCTTAGAGCTCTGTAGCTGCTACTAGACTTCCTCCAGGAGAGCTCACTTCCTTAGCACACTCTCTCACCTAGAGATATTTTCTCATCACACTCTCTCACCTGGAGAGAGTTTCTCATAGGCCTGACAACTTGCTTCTTCACTCCTGCTCCTCAGCACACAAACATGGTGATGGAAGAAACAAAAGATGGACATGGAGGATGGTAATGACATAACAATACGCAGGAACCTGCGGGTTACAGGTGCCACAAGGGTAACAATTCAAGATTCTAGCAGAGGTTCTAATGTCTTATAATTTGACAATGGTAGACTGGCTCACTGCATACTTTCTTAGTGCATCAGTGAGTCGAGGTAACATATGGCTAGCCTGGTCCGAATGGTGAGAATGGACATAAGAGTTAGAATGGTTCGAATGCTCAGCATCCTTAGAATGGTGAGAACACCTCCCAATAAATCTGCATGCATCTTGGATGAAACTTGGCTCTCCAGGAGCATGTTCCTCTCCACTTGAAACTCATTCCCCTCCCTAAAGGAACTTAGGATAAATTAATATCATCTTTACAACCTTTATAATAATAATTATATATTATTCTCTTGGGTTTAAGCTCTTAAACTTAGCCCTTTTCCCTCAATCTCTCAGCCCCCTCCCTTACCTAGCCTGGTGGAGCTTAGTCCCCCATACTATTTCTTCATGGTTGGTCTACATACAATGATGTATAATTTTTATTAATGATATGCATAATTACATATACAAAATAGGCTTTTGGCCTTAGCATTGATGCATCCCCCCTACTCCCCCCCGTAAGGTTGCGCAACCTCTCGGTCAATGGATCTTTGATTCTTGAGTTGAAAGACTCTCTGGAACCTTAAATATCCCCTCCTATATCTAAACACAGGCCCTTCGGCTTCTTGGTGTAGGTCTGACAACAACCCGCGACCTTCCCTTTTTCTCTACTGCGAAAACTCAGAGTGTCGGCGTTAGCTCCTTTTTAGATAAACCCTCTCTTGGTGTGACCTTGGGTTATGACCACGCGATTGAGGACGCGGCCACAAGCAGTTTGGGGTCAAACTTATTTTGGGCCTGTAATGCTCCTACAACCTCCACGTGTCCCCTTAACGAAACCACACTTTGAATTGTGGCCTGCCCTTGATTTGTTAAACTCCTCGCAACTCATGTTCCCCCAATGTTACGGGATCATCAATCTCATGATATTGACGATAAATTCTAAATCGGCGATTCATACCTATTCCCTTTCAATCTACATACCACATGTGTTCCCTCTAAATCAGTGGTTGAGATCTCTTTGCAATTCCGGACTTCGGGAATTCAAAATCTCAAACCCAGCTTCTTTTTGTATGTCAATCCTCCGGAGCTAGCGATCTATGGACACCTATCCTACTCATCAACAGTCCTGCTCTGTCTTTGGGTGTTTGAATCTTCAAACCCAAATCAACGGTCCAGCAACCCCCTACTCAATCGACACTTGAGATCTCCTCCAAGTCTTTGGACTTCTGAGTCTCAAATCTCAAACCACGCCTTTTCTCCCTTTCTTTTATCTGAAGGCAGCGATCTCTTGACACGTGTCCTCCTGATCTAACGATCGAGGATTACTTCAGAAATTTACCCGGAGTGCATGGATCTACTCCACGTCTCCCTTATATCCGACAACTACAAATCACTTTGGGACTTTACCAGAGTTCACGGATTCGCACCATATCTCCCTTAGATCTCACGGTCCAAAAATCACTTCGGGTCTTCACACTTCAGCCATCTCTTTTCTCAAACTAAAAACACACTTCAACTTTTCCTCACAGCTCGAGATTTATTGACAAGTGTCTCCTCCCATATCAATGGCTCACAGCTCTTCAGCTCTTCGGGCTTCAGGTATTTCAACCTCTTACCTTCCTCTGGATCTCACAACCCGTCGACACATACCCTCTTGGATCTAACGGTCTAGATATGCTTCGACTCTTCGGTTGTTCACGCTTCAGGAGTTTCAAGTTTCAAACTCGACTCCTTATGAACTCGCGATATCTGACGGTTCATGCTCGCTTGACCGATCCAACGTCTGAGGTTCACTCCAAATGATTTGACGTTTTAGATCTGTTCGGATGATCGAACGATTGAAATTCCACTTCAGGGTTCTGGAGCTTTGGGCTTCGAAAACCTCAAATTTCAACCCTGATAGGTTCTCTCTCCTCTGTACGCGAAGCGCTAAGGCTTGTGCACTTCCTTCTTATCTAACGATTATTGGTCTCTTTTCACTGTGACCCAACGATCACAGTCGCTCTTCCTATTGAGCTTCTGATATCTCTCTGCCTAGAAGATTTATCGTCTTTCAAAGGTTCAGGACCTTTGTTCTCCCTACGAATCTAACTCTGGGATCTCATCAACACTCGTGAAAAGTGTTATCTCTTCTGAGCTTTAGTCCTTGAAAGGATTTTTGAATTCCCATGCACACCTTGCATTCTCAGGATTTCGAATAACTCAGTTCGAAGGATTTATTGGAAAGAAATTCTTCTCCTCACCCACCTGGTGATCCTCTATGTTGGTTCTTCAAAGATTGTTGGCTGCTTGACGTTGTGCAAACCTTGCACCTAGTCTAAGTTTCCCTGGTTCTCTCTTTGAACTTTTTTTAGTCAAACCAAGACTCAGTCGACATTGTCCTTGCGATCGAGATGCACACCTTGCATACAAGTATCAGAAGAGAAACAATTGAAACTCATCCAGTTTCGTCACAAACTCATACATTCAATCTCTCAGAAATCACACATGAACGAAAATAAACTAAAGAACACACAAAGAATGTAACATTCATTCATCCATACATCAAATGAACACAGTCCAAGGATTTGGGACGATTCTGTCTGTTCTATTCCTTCATGAAAATAAAAGTTACATAGTATTTCTTCTACTCTACTCTGTTCTACTGATCTCTATCTTCTTCTCCCTATTATGTCTATCTGTTACAATACAGCAATGAAAAACTATCTAAAGATTGGTTCTACGAGCTCTCTCCGTCCTGTCTGAGATATATCCTATCACACTCAAAGTTGTTACCTACTTTTTCCTATTACAATAACTACCAATTATTTCCAGATAGAGTCAACACTCCATCTATGCAATCTCTTACAGTCCTTCACGACTTTACAAACAAGTTACAATTTAAAATTGTTGTTTACAAAATATCTCAACAACCGATTAAATTTTGAATTTAATGTTTGATTTGAAACTCGGTCCTGCTGAGATGTCATTCGTTTGCCTCCACATGTGTGTTGTTGACTTGGTAGGCAATGCTCCTGCATCATATTCCTCTGCTTAAAAAAATTCATGGACTCTTGTCCATGATCTCCTGCATTGTCTTTCCATGCTTCAAAATATCAGGTTCTATAACTCAACTGACATCTTCCATTGGATGGTATTTCCACTTCACTAAGTATTCAGGATATGTCTTCCTCCTAGTCTTCTTTCCATCCCTTTGTTCAATGATTTTCTCCATCTAAGGTTTTTCTGTTGTGGGCAATTTCTCTTCCCATTGAATTTCTTTCTGATCATTTGATTCTCCTGCCTCACCTATCCTATAAGGATACAGGTCTACAACATTGAATATCGGTGATATCCCAACATTTTTGGCAACTCAATCTCATAAGCATTGGCTGCAAATTTTCTAAGAATCCTGCATGGTCCTATATTCTTATCTTCAATTTGTTATACTTTCCCCTTGGAAACCTCTCTTTTCTCAAATGAGCTAAAACTTCATCTCCAACTTCGAATTGAACTTCTCTCCTCTTTTGCTCAACTCTTCTCTTGTATTTCTTGTTGTTGTCCCATAGTTTCTCTCTGAATCTATCGTAAAGTTTCTCCATTTCTGTTGCAAAATCCTCTGCTCCAACACTTTTGAACTCATCTTGATTCATATCTCTCAACTCTATAATCCCTCTTGGATGTAAACCATACACAATTTCAAATGGACTTTTCCGTGTGCTCTTGTTCATTGAATTGTTGAATACAAATTCTTCTTGTGCTAGAATCTGATCCCATTGACGACCTTTCTCAGTGACTAAACTTCTTAACAAGTTTCTGAGACTCTTGTTTAATACTTCAGTCTTTCCATCTATCTGAGGGTGATATCTTGACCTAAAGGACAAGTTCATCCCCAGTCTTCTCCATAGAGTCCTCCAAAAGTGTCCTATGAATTTGGTGTCCCTGTCTAAAACTATGCTCCTCAAAAATCCATGTAGTCTCACTACTTCCCTGAAAAACAAATTGGCAATGTGTGTAGAATCCTTTGTCTTCTGGCATGGTATAAAATGTGCCATTTTTGAAAATTTGTCCACCACAACAAATATGGAATCACTCCCTTTTTGAGTTCTAGGAAATCCCAAAACAAAATCCATATTGATTGCATCCCATGGCCTTTCTGGAATTGGTAATGGTTGATACAAACCAGTGTTTTTTTGTCTTCCTTTTGCATACTAACAAATTCTTCATTTGGTCACAAACGTTTTCACCTCTACTCTCATGCTCGGCTAATAATATGAATTTCTCAGCTATGAAAATGTCTTATCATGAACAAAATTTCCAGCTAAACCTCCGTTGTGTTTCTCTTTCAGCAGGTTATCTCTCATTGATCATTTTAGTATGCACAATTGGCTTCCTTTGAACAGTAATCCATCCTGGATCAAGTATTCAGTCCATGGGTTTTTGTCTCCCAACAAAGGATTCTTGCATGCCTCATAAGCTTCCTTAAAATATGCATCTTCTTTATACATCTCCTTGAGGTTTTCGAACCCTAAGGTCTCCACTTGGAATTCCTGTACAATCAAACCGCTCCTGCTCAAAGCATCTGCAACTTTGTTAGCAGTTCCAACAATGTTCTTAATAACAAAAGTAAAATTCTGCGTAAATTCTACCCATTTTGCATGTTTTTTATTCAACTTTTCTTGCCTAGTAATAAACTGCAAATCTTGATTATCACTGTACAAGACAAATTATTTAGGAATTAGATAGTGCCTCCATTTTTTCAAATCTTGAGTCACCACATAAAATTCCTTGTCATACGTGGAATATTTTTTCTTGGCATCATTCAGTTTTTCACTGAAATAAGCAACTGGCCTATTCTCCTGAATCAAGACTGCTCCAATAGATAATCCACTTGCATCACATCTCACCTGAAATGTTTTTCAAAAATCTGGTAAGAAAAAAATTGGTTGCTCTATGATTTTCTCCTTCAACACTTTGAAACTTTTTTTAGCTTCCTCTGTCCAACTAGAGGACTTGTGTTTCTTCTTCACAGTGTCCAACATGGGTGCACATATACCACTGAAATTTCTGATAAAATTTCCATAAAATCTTCCTAACCCATGAAAACTTCTTACCTCAAATATGTTGCTTGGTGATGGCCATTCTTTGATTGCTCTTACATTTTCCGGATCCATCTTCAATTCATTTGAAGAGATCACGAAACCCAAATATATGAGTTCCTTCTTCATAAAAGAACTTTTCTTCAGATTTATCAGCAACTTCTTTTACTGGAACTTTTCCATCACGAATGTCAAATGTCTTAAGTGTTCTCCCTTCATCTTACTGAAGGTTAGTATGTCATCTAGATATACTATGACAAATTTCCCAATGAAGTCTTTCAACACTTCATTCATCAATCTCATAAATTTTCTTGGTGCATTTGTCAACCCAAATGGCATGACCGACCATTCAAACAATCCTTCATTTGTCTTGAACGATGTTTTACATTCATCTCCCTCTCTCATTCTTATTTGATGGTATCCACTCTTCAAGTCTATATTGGAAAAATAGCTTGCTCCACTCAAACAGTCCATCAAATCATCCATCTTAGGTAAAGGGAATATGTACCTAATGGTTATATTGTTGACGGCTCAGGAATCTGTACATATTCTCCATCATCCATCTTTCTTTGGTCTTAACACAGTTGGTACTGCGCAAGGGATTAGGATTTCCCTGACTAAACCTTTATCCAACAACTCCTGGACTTGA
The DNA here is from genome assembly GCA_010110895.2 of Picea sitchensis. Taxonomy (NCBI): domain Eukaryota; kingdom Viridiplantae; phylum Streptophyta; class Pinopsida; order Pinales; family Pinaceae; genus Picea; species Picea sitchensis. The sequence continues at coordinate 455,900 of SNQJ01S0002429.1, read as the reverse complement.
TTTTTGACTTCCTCATTCTCTATAGGTGTCAACCTATAAGCTGCTTTGTTTGGTATACTAGCTCCTAGAATAAGGTCAATATGATGGCTTATACTCCTAATGGGTGGCAATGAGTGTGGTAACTCATCCACTACTATGTCAACAAATTTTTCTAACGGTTCCTAGATTTCCATAGGAAAATCTTCCACAGAAGTATTTATAAGGATAACTCTATGTTTCCTCACTACAACAAATTGCATTTCTTTCTCCTTCTTGACTTATTTCAAGAGCTCCTTCCCACTCATGAGAAGTATTCTTGAACTAGCTTCTCTCTTTTTCTCTTTGTCTTCTATGGGTAACAACATATGTGTCCTACCATTCTTTTATAGGGTATAGGTATTATTCCTTCTATCATGAATAACCTTTTGGTCATACTACCATGGCCTCCCCAATAAAATATGACAGACATCCATAGGAATTACATCACATAATATTTCATCCCTATAACCTCCTTTTTTAAATTCAACTTGGCATTGTTGACTTACCATGACTTGATGTCCTTTCTGCAACCATGATACCTTGTATGGATTTGGATGTTCAGTTGCCTTCAACTCCAGCTTCTCCACCATCTCTGTGGATACTAGATTGTCAGTGCTCCCGCTATCTATGATCACCTTGCAAACTATGTCTTTCTCCTTGCAAGAAGTTTTGAACAGACTTGTTCCCTGAACTGGTTCCTCTGCTTCCTTTTCTGGCTTAAGAAGAATTTTCCTCATCATGAGGTTCCTTCCTCCTTCTTTTGCTTCTACTTCCACATACTTTTGTGCTTCATCTATGTGTGCTTCACCTCCTTCTCTTTTTCTGTCGAGACATTCCCAAGATTTGTGTCCTTCTTTTCCACAGGTATAACATTTAACTACGCCTTCTCTAGCTCTTCCTCATCCTCGTCTTCTAGAAAATGAACCTCTTCCACCATGTTGTCCTTCTTTAGAAATTCCACCTTTCTCATGGTGACTATGTTGTTTATCAGCTTCATGCTTTGACTTATGGAACTTCTCTCTAGTAGTTCCCTTACCTCTGCTTCATTGGCTTTTCTTCCTGGCCAATTTTTCTTCATCTTTCAAAGTTGCTTGATAAGCATCCTCAACTATAATAACCGACATCATACTGATCTCTTCTTGTATTTTGTATCTCAAACCATTGATATATCTGGTGGTCTTTTCATCTTCATTTTCTTTCTGTCCAGCCCTGATGTTCAGTCTATAAAATTATTCAGTGTACTCCTTCACTAATAAACATTTTTGTCTCAGGTTCTACAATCTCCTGTACAGATTGATTTGGTAATCCCTTGGGATAAATTTGTCTTTCATTTTGGCGACCATCCTATCCCAGTTTTTAATTTTATGCTTACCATTTCTCCTACGTTCAGCTTGCAGTTCATCCCACCATAGCGCTGCATGACCCTTCAGTCTTGTCATTGCATGATTCACCATCTTTTCTTCTTCGATATCTTCATAATCGAAGTATTTGTCCATAGCACATACCCAATCTAACAATTCTTCAACCTCAAAATTGCCTCCATACATTGGTACCTCTATCCTTGCTCTGACTCCTATCTTTGAAACAAATTTTATTAAGTGATATTGTGCAACATCCTCTATTACATTTTCTTTGACCTCTTATTCTTATTCTCTCTTAGCTTCACTGATATCTGCAGTGTTTGGTGCTCTCCTCTGTGTTGTTTCCATGGAATCCAGTCTCATT
>SNQJ01S0002429.1:412357-454147 GCA_010110895.2 Picea sitchensis | reverse complement strand
ATAATATTGCAATACATATGGTATGGGATAAGAGCTTGGCAAAGGTTAACATGTGAATGATTTGGGTGGCACATTGGGCAAGGAATACCGTTGCAGATTTCAATGGTTTGGAAATTGATTACATGGTTTAATGCATTGGTGAATGTTGGATGTCTTGTACTTCGAAATTGAATAGGATAGGAGATGGAAGCGACGCGCAATAAATGCACGTCACTCCATACTCCCCCCATCGGCCGTCACCCTAGTATTATTCTTTGTTGCATTCAGTATGTTGGTGGTTAAGCTCCACATTTTAGGCTTGGGAAGAAAACGCTCGGCCAAGAAGGTATGGTTCTTTTTCACCCCATCCATGAATTATGATCTATGTATGAACAAAAAATGGCTCAGTAATGCTTGGTTTTGTGTTTTTCCTGAGAATTTCAACTGTGTAAATGCGCGATTTTTTTCTCTGGAATGATTGTGTAATTGTTCGTATTGCAAGAAAAATAATTGGTTTTTGGTTGAGTTGTACATTCACTAGTTTCTTTGTCAATTAAAATCGTGGTGGGTATTTATGGATATTAAAGTGAATGTGGTATTATCGATCTGTGTTAAATGGTGGAGAGTTTCGCTCTGTGTATTAATGTCGGTTGCTTCCTCATAGTCATGAGTGTAACCCTATCTAGTCACATTTAGATTTCTATTTGGTCGTTTTTTTTTTTTTCGTGCCATAGTTATGGTCGTGGGCTCATTCACATTGTCTTGGCACCAAAGTATCTCAATAATTGGTCTTAGGGTGGCCATAATGTTGATATACATCGTATGGTTTTGGTCTGATATAAGTTATGCCTCAATGTTAGGCATCCTCACTGGTATTGTTGTCAAATGGTTCGGCTCTTGAGAAAATAGAAAGAGGTTATATCTCCGTGTGTTGTTGGTAATTGTCACTATTCAATTGACATTCACCTCTCCTCTGCAAATGTAAAATGCACTATGTGCATCGTTTTGTTTCCTACCCTACCCATCATTGTTTCCCTTGTGGCTAATTGTTGTTCCATTTCCCAGACTGGGAGTTATAAGGAGACCCTATGGCTTACTACTGTGTCTCTATCAAAAGGGTTTTTCCTGAGGTTGATGTGTCTTTGAGGACCTCCAATTCTCCATGCTATTGTTGAATGACCACGCTCTTGATTGTCTCCTCGTATTTGTTGTGACAAAGCCCATTTTAATTCTCCAATTGTTTTTCTCTCTTTGTGCATCTTCTTGGTTGTTAAATATGGGTTTATCAAGTGGAGGGGTTATGAATTTATTTGGTCGAGTTCTTACCTTGTCATTCTATGATTAAATTGGTTGAAGAATTACGATTGGGAATGAGTAATTTATAGTCAAGGGATATTATCTTCCCATTATGTTTCCACTCACTGTGTTCTTACAATGTGGTCGTAATTGCAAATTGAAAACATCTGTGTGTTTCACTGGGCCCGATCAGGGTTATAGATAATTATAGAAATGGTGACCGTGTGTATTTGGTTATGTTCACTGTGCATATATTATTAAATCATCGTGCATATTGGAAATTGTTACATCGACAATGATGAGGGTCGAGTTTTATATTGACTGTGGTTTCGTTGAAAAATCCTATTGGTTGATATGATGAAGAAAGTATGTAATCAAGAATGTTTGGAAGTCTGTTCGTATTTGGAAAAGGACTTGTGTATGTTTTAATTTGGGTTGATCGTGAATCTGTAGACAATGGATGTTATTTTTATAGTGATGCAAAGGTGTAGCAATGTTGTTGTGTGTTTTCTTTAAATTCTTAAAAGGAAAGAAATAAATTAAACACCAAGCATTTTCTTAACAAGACTGTTGAGTGGAAAGTTGTTTCGATTATGAGTATGATTGCACAGACTGTTCTAAATTGAGAAGTTTTGAGGAATTTAAATGTTGGAAAAACAAACAGTTTGATACACAGTAATTGTTGATATGGTGTTGGTATTTTTGTGTTGATTTTAATACAAAGTTATGTTTATTGATTACTTGATTTGTTTTATGAACAATATTCATTATTTCCCTTCCATTCTCTCACTTTTCCGCACATTACAAATCCCCTCACATACCTAGATTCACTATTCATGCCCTGTTCTTAAAATTAAATTATGATTAAATGAAAACTCTGTATTATAATAGTTGAAGGATGGCATAGAGATGAGCTACAGTTGACATGTTTTGTTATTACAACATATTTGATTGGTTGATGATTTGTTGAGTAGTAATCATGTTCTACCCCCCTTCATTTTACCACTTTTTGCTCAATACAATTCCTCATATATCCCATAACCCTTATTCATCCCCTGCTCATTGACAAGTATTAAACGATTTTTATGCATTGGATTGCATGAGTTTGATGTGTTGTCGAGCCAAACTTTGTTTCATATTTAAAGTGATGCCATGTATGGTTTGTTGAAGAAACTAGTTGCTAATAAAAAATGCATACAAGAATGAGTTTCTTCAGCAGAGGAAGCCATGGTCGAAATAACAGGGGAAGAGAAAATTGGAATAGGGGCCCTAGAAGGCCAAGGTTTTCGATACATTTTGATACAGATACACAAGAGTTGAACCAACTATTACAAGTTGGGTTTTTGAACTAGATTGGACAAGGGGTGGTCCAACCTAGGCCAGAAAGGCCTCCTTTCCAGCTCCCACATGTTCCTGGTATCACAATTCCCCCTCATGTATTGTTACAACCTGAAGTCTCTGAAAATGACAGATGGAAAGAGATTGTCCACTCGACAGTCTCTCAACATCGTGGCTAGCCCAATTTGTCTCTAACTTCTCCTCCTCCACTGATTAACCCAATTGTCCAAGTTTCCCCTACACACTCACCAATACAGTCTTCCCACGCAAGAAAGAGATTAAAAACTGAAGCCCACCATGCACCTGATAAAGGAAAAGTTGTTGTTGCCCCCTCCTCTCCCTTAAGTGATTTTGCCAAATCCATTTCATCCCACATGCACTTGAGAGATGATTTCCCTCATGTTATTAGTGAGATCAGGCCTAAAGTCTCCATACAACCTAAGGCAAATTCAGAGAAATCAAAGGGAGACAGTAGAAACAAGGGGAAGATTGCCTCCCAAAGTGGAAAATATGGTTTTTGAGTGCTTTTATTTATTGATTGTTGAGAACAATTGGCTGTTGTAGTTTTTGGACAACACACTATGTTTTTGATATGTTGGATATTATATTTTTTGGATGTGGTTTCAAATATCATTGATATTAATTTTCAAAATTATGAGAGTGGTGATGGGATCCACAAGGAGGGATGTGTTTGATTGATTAACTAGTTGTGTTTATGTTTGTTAAGAAACTAAAGGGAGTCACACGGGGTCCCACCTACTAGTTATTATTTATTAAAGACCCTTATTATTATTTTATTAATTCCCCCCCTAAACTAAAAGTTAGTTGATTTTTAGTTAACTTAACTAAAAGAGGTAGTTTAACTACTTCAACTAATTCTGATTGCTTAAAGGAAAAAAGAGAAGGAGGAACAATAGGGGAATAGAAGGAGAAAACATACTAAGGTCTTCTCTTGAGTTTTATTGAGATAGTTCAGTTTTCATTCATTCTTTAATTCATTGAAAGCCTAATTMTCTTTTATGACAGCAGGGTCCTATTGTAGACAACAATATTCAAGGCTAAATTACATCATTCAGACACTTRTTTTTCAGAGGTGTTTATCTATCTTTGATAGTCTGTGTAGACTTGTTTGTTTGTGAATTAAATTTCATGACTTATAAAGGATATTGTGCAGAGTCGAGTGGGAAACAATATGTGGCAAGATGATCCAGATTTTAAAGTTCAGTTTTTTACTTTCTGTCAGAAGTCCTTTTGTATGGTTTCATTGGGGACATCTAAGTTTGACTTTGGTCCAAACTTCCTCATACAATTTTGTAAAGAGAATGATTCTTTTGATAAATTGGAAGGAAACAAGCGATTTCTTTCTATCTCATCTGTATTAATTATTGACTTGGTATTTTCTCTTCTGTCTCTATATTTACTTTTGCCTCTGTTATATTCAGAAAATTACATAAATATTGAATTTTTCAACAATCTTTTATTTATAAAAAAAATCATCCCAAGACCTTGTAACCAATACTTGTGGATTAGGAAACAATTTTCGAGGCAATAAACATAGGGTGATATTCCCGTCTATGTTTCTTTAGCCAAGTAAGATGTTAAAATTCTTGAGTAAGATTATTTCATATCTTTTCCTCAACATTTATTTGGCGACCATACTGGGGATATCTTCCATATCACTCTGGTTGATTTTTATGCTTGATTATCATCAAAGATATCTATTTTTCTGATATTAATTATTTGACTGTTTTATTTCTTAATGACTGTACATGTTGCAAGACAACCTAATATTGAGCCCATTCTTCAAGATCAAATCAACATTTCTTTAAACTTGTTTAACACCATTTTAGATACTGCTAATTCCTGGGTTGAACTTAATTGTTCATGGGCAACAATTGAACAAGATATAAGTGCCCAAGAACGTTGGGAATATAGACATAGTTAGCTTAGGAATCAACCATTACTTTATTTTTTTAGCTTTGATCTTCTTTTCATGTCCTTAGACCCGTGTGTTTCTAGGAGAAGAAGAGGTTTATCACTTGAAATTTATCCTATTGCTGAAATAGGAAGAAGGAACATTGTGTTATCAACCCAATAAAGTGATCTAAGGAGAACCTTGTTTGATTCATCCAGTTCGTCTTTCTCTCCCTTACCTATTATCCACAAGATGACATCTAGTGGTGGCTCTAGTGGCACTAGAGGTTCTTCCTCATAACAATCTTCAGCTTCGTCAGTGATTGGTAGCTTGTATAGTCACCAAGTCCCTGTCCAATCTACTACAAACCCCACCAAAGTAATTAAAAAGTGTGGGATTTTTCAGTTTGAAGAAGATGCTACAACCACACCGTGGCATGTTTCCTCACCTCTTAACCTGACACCTACTACTCCTCCACTTCCTAAATTCAAAGAGAATCTCCCTAGGTTTTCAGGGAATAACACTGTCACTACGAATGAACATTTGGTGGAATTTTCTAATGCCAGTCACAACATAGGAGAAAATGACAAGGATACTTGTATGAACTTATTTGTCAATTCTCTTGAAGGGGAGGTTGTGGCCAATTTCTTTGATCTCCCTCCTAATATTTTATCTAGTTGGGAGGAGTTATTCTATTGGTTCAAATCCACCTATGGGAAATCCAAAATCCCAACCGAGCAGTTACAGGAATACAATAACATCACTTATAAGGATGGTGAGACTATCAAGTTCTTCAACTTGTGTTTCACCAAGTTATACAATCAAATCTCTGAACTCATTCGACCTTAGAACCAAGCCACTTTCATGCATTAATATAATGCATTACCTTCCCCCTACCATCATAGGCTTGAGGAAAAGGCCATTGATAACCTCGGTTTCGCTTTGCATACTAGTTTAGAGTATGAAGAACAACTTGAAAGAACAGGTCTTCCTCACGGTGACTCAGTTAAACAGACAGACATGTCCGCCCTCTTAGAACTTGCACAAGAGTTGAATAATCGTATGATAGCGTATGAGAGAAAGGGAAATGTCTCCCCTCTTACCCCTATAGCTTCATCCTCTTCTGCACCCCCCTTTAGAGATCCAAAATAATTTTCAGCCTAAAGCTATCATGCCTCGTAGTTGGTGTAACTTTTGCGAGGAACAACATGAGGAAATTACATGTAAGGTAAAGAAGGTTGTCGGAGATAAAATATTTGGTAAGAGACTTGAAACTACCATCATTGTCCTAGACTTTGGAGAGCTAGAAGATGTCATGATCATCAATACTAGGAATAGATCTTATGCACCCAAAAGAAAATATGATCCTCCCCGCAATTATTCTAGCCCGAGTTCATCTTCATCAGCTGCTATTGTTCAGGTTCCTAAGGCCCCTGATAGTCAAGGAACTACCTCCCCTCTCCCCTCTTCCAAATACAATATTCTAAATCAGTTGGCCAACATCAAAGCATATCCAACCCTTCTGGACATGGTTGTCGTCCCTAAACAACAAAAGCATCTAAAACAATTCATGGAAGAAAAATATTTCGTTGTAGCCAAACTCTTTGAAGAGGTAGATGAAGAGGATTCTTTTGTAAATAAAGTAGGTGTACATAACTTTAGACACCCTGTAAATAAAACCTCTTTTTATATTTCTGTAAAGATTATGGATAAGATTGCCCATTTTGTCTCATTGATGGTGGTTCAGGACCAAGTATAATGTCAAACATTATTATGGAAGAGCTAATATTTTCTTGTACAAATGAAAACGCCAGAAGCATGCTCTCTTATAATAGTCTACAACAAATGACCATAGGTGAAATCCAGGACGTGACCTTGGTTTTGTGCGCACACCCTGACATAAGGACAACCCTTAATATTCAGGTAATCGATATGTCAGTAAGTAACTATTCGATCATCTTAGGAAGAGATTGGAAAGATTTGACGAGTGGATACCTCTCCTTAGAATGGTAAAAGCATCATAGTCCTTAGAGAGGGAAGGATTCTGCCTTACATAGAAAGTGATCCACAGCCTAATGTGAATTATATCGAGGAGGACCTAGAAGTATATTCCATCTTTGCCAAGGAGGATAACACTCCCTTGGAAAAAATCAACTTAGACAACGGTATGTGGCATATGCACTTTGACAATTCATGCTCTAATGAAGGAAATGGAGCTGGAATTATCTTGGACTTTCCTTTGGGGAAAATTCATAACGTTTCTTATAGGTTAGAGTTTTCTTGCACAAACAATGTCACTGAATTCAAAGCTTTATTATTATAAATTTGTTGGCACAAGGGTAGACCCAGGGTTCAAATATAGCAGTGCACCAACAAACCCTAACTACTCACCCTTTCACCAACACCTACGAAGCATATGAAGTCTCACCTGAAGTAGAAATAGGGGGGTTGCAGGACACATGTGTCTACAACTAGAGGAAGTGAAAAATGATTCCAGAATAACAACACAAAATAACTTAGAGATTCTTAACATTATTCTTCTTAGCTTCGTAAAGTAAATTATATCTTCCTATCTTTAGTAAGAAAAATAATAATGAAATCACAGTATAAATGATAGCAAATAACACAACATCAATCACATAGAACAACCATATTTTACGTGGTTCACCCTCTCCCTAGGGATACGTACACATAACTGTGTTTATTGATAAGGTAGGTGAAAATACACAATTCTATCTGCGCACTCAGCTGCATATCCTTACCTCTCTCTCCTCTTTATCTCCCAACCATGCACACCTAGCTGTAGAGTCGATCTTCGCACCCAACTGAAGATCCAGAATACAAGAATTCTTTGAGACACACCACTTTTACATCTCACTCTCTCTAACAACAACCCTCTCAGTCTTCTAGACCTCTATTTATCATTCCACGTCTCTTAGAAACCCTAGAACGAAGTCCAGGTGCCAAAACCCTAGGTCCCCATAACCTGCATTTTAAGGACTTTGCCGACCTGTTCTTCCTTCTTCTCCACGAGGTGCTCCAAAGAACCTATTAGTGTCTTCTTCTGCTTGTTGACCTGTCCATGATTCATATTCCTTGTTCCTTTGTCTTTCTTGATCTTCTCTTTTAATGCTTTTCTTTTCCTTTACTTCGTTCCTTCTTTTTTTCTTCTTTAACCACTTCGAACCCTCCTTGGTTTATGTGCCTTCCACACACTTCATACTTTTTCTTTCTTTTTATTTAATCTTTGCTTTCTTCCTTAATACATGAACAAGGACCAACATGCCCCCAACACTCACATGTGACTCGTTCCAAGTCACTGTAGGGTTGAACCTCCTATATTACTTCGACTGCAGATTGTGCAGAGAAGTCTGTGATTTCTTCTCTGTCCCTCCCTATTGTGTGAAAACTGTCTTTTTTGTGTCTGGTACCCAATTTAAACTGCACCTGGTACCTAGACCCTTCTTCCTTTTCTTTTACTGAGAGTTGCAAGGAAAATGGTTGTCATAATATAGTTTCAACCGACTCCCATTCACTAAACCATCCTTCCATTCTCCATTAAGGGTCTTCAACTGTGCAACTCCACCCTCTGTAACATAGAAAAATTTGAATGGCCCAAACCAGTGTCCTGAACTTTCTTGGATGCTTCATGAAATTGATTTCCTATAAAAGTACCAAATCTCCTTGTTTAAAGGCTTTCTTCTTGATATGTCTACCATGGTAGGCCTTTTCGCATTCTTTTTGTACGTGCTGATGAAATCCTACAATGAATCTGTCTTCCTCTAGTTTCGTCAATTGCGTGAGCCTATCTTGAAAAGCGTCGGTGTCATCCATACCCGTAAATGCTGCAATTCTTAAACTAGGAACCAAGTATTCCATAGGTACCACTGCCTCCAATCCATAAACTAACTTAAAGGGAGTCTGCGTTGTTAAATTTTTGCAAGTAGTTCGATAAGCCCATAACACTGCTAGAATTCTCAAATCCCAGTCATCTCTGTTAACACTACAAATATTAGTCAACGTTGTCTCTAAGATCTTATTGAAATCTTCGACTGTACCATTCACCTGTGGGTGGTATGGTGTGCTCTTCTGATGGTGAACTTCGAACTTTCGAGTCAAGGCTTTAATAGTTTTGTTAATGAAATGTGTGCCTTGATCACTCATAAGGATCTTCGAGCATCCAAATTTGGTTATGATATCGTCAAAGAAGAACCGCGTAGCTGTAGCTACACTACAGTCCTTAACTACTCTTGCTTCTGCCCATTTGGTCAAATACTCTGTAGCAGTGATAATGTATCGAGCTCCTGTGCGCTTTCCTGGTGGGTTGATGGGTCCCACAAAGTCAATAGTCTATTTCTCAAATACCTATAAATTGAACTGAGGTGCTAAAGGAATCTCATCCCTTCTGGATAGCTTCCCTACTCTTTGACATATATCATAGGCTCTCTAGTATTCCTTAGCATCCTTATGTAGAGTGGGCCACCAGAGGCCATCTCAGCGAACCTTGTGTGTTGTTGCTTTCCATGCATAATGTCCTCATGCGATGCCTTCATGTGCTTCTGCAAGGATCAATGGTCTTTCAGACTGCATAACACATCTTCTTAAGATCTCATATGGTCCCATCTTATATAACTATCCAGCTATAAGTTGAAAATTTGCAGTAGGAAATACCAACTATTTCTTCTAAATAATTGTATACTCGCGAGGTGCAATTCCTGTGGATAGGAACTGGACTTTTCTGATTGCCAATAACTGTGCATCTGGTAGTATATCATCCAAACTGGTAGGTTCCTCTCCATGTTCTAATCTGGATAAATGGTCAGGTCCCTTATTCATTCTTCCTAGCTTGACCACGATCTCAAAGTCATAGTCCTGGAATAATAATATCCATCTGCATATTCTCCCCTCCAACATTGGCTTGTTGACTAAGTACTTTAATGAAGAATGATCAGTGAACATCCTAAAGTGTCCTCCCAACAAGTAGTGTCTAAACTTCTGCATTGCATACACCATAGTTAATCCTTCTCTTTCAGTGGTAGTATAATTCATTTCAGATGTAGATAGCTTCCTGTTAGAAAAGGCTATAGACTGGTCAATATCTCCTGCACCTGGCTGTGCCAAAACTTCTCCTAATGCAATGGATGAAGCATCGATATGAAAACTGAATTCCTTACTCCAATATGGAAAAACCAAAATAGGCGGAGTGACCATTTTCTTCTTTAATGTGTCGAAGCTCTGTTGACATTCCTCGGTCCGTTGAAATTTACTATCCTTTTTTAACAACTTTTCTATAGGTGTTGTTATATGTGCGTAGCCATTAATAAACTTTCTATAATATCTAGTGTGTCCCAATGCAGTGCACAACTGTCTAACCGAAGTAGGAGGAGGTAGATCAACAATGACATCAATTTTGGAAGGATCTACCAACAACCCCTGCTTACACACAATGTGTCCTAACAACACTCCAAAAGGTGAGAAGAAAATAAACTTCAACAAGTTCAGGGAAATCTGACATTTCTTGCACTTATCTAACATTGATCTCAAACATTCAATATGGTCTTTCAATAGACTGAAAACGGTCCAGTCATCAAAGTATGCCTTAAAAAACTTATGTAAAAATTCCTTAAACGCTTCGAACATCACCCTAGAAAAGATGGTTGGTGCATTCTTCAAACCGAAAGGCATCACAGTGTGCTGAAAAGAACCCCATTCTGTTGCAAATGTAGTCTTATGTCTGTCCTCCGTAGAAATTCTGATCTGGTGATAGCTTGAAAATCCATCTGTGAAAGAGTAAACTTCATGTCCTCCTACATTATCTAGAACTTCATCAGTAAAAGGTGTAGGGAATGGATCATGTAAACATGCATCATTCAATTTCCTTAGATCTACAAAGATTCCGATTTCTCCTGACTTCTTATCTTGGACCACCATAGGGCTGATCCATTCAGATTCTTCAATTGGTTCTATGATTCATGCTTCCAACATTCTATCTAGTTCAATCTTAAATTTCTGCTTGTACTTAGGATTTAGTGTGTAAGGCCTCTGCTTGATAGGACTTGCATCTGCTTTCAAAGGAATCTTCATTTCTCCCATGGGCCCTTTTATGCCCTTCATGTCTGTGAACTTGGTTGGAAACAAGTCCTGATACTCATGCAATAGTTCTGTAATCTTACTAATAGTAGAATCATCCCAATAGTCTCCAATATTAGCCAACTTAGGTGCCTTTTCAGTTCCAATATTAACTTTCTTAATTCTAATGGGATACCCCACAAAAGGTAATTCAATCCATGTCCATTCTATGTATCGTTTTCCTTCATTTTTAGAAATGTTCACATTCCTAGGATCATCATCTTCATCAACACTAATATTATAAAAACCCTATAACCACTGAAGAGGCGCAGTCCATTCATCTTCTTCTTGTTCAAAAGTGGGGTTAGGTGCCTCCTCAAAGACCTTCTGTCTTACAATTTGTAAAGTCTTATCTATTGTGGGGTACTGGATTTCAAATAGGAATGTAGCTATAAAGTTTTGGGTCATACCATACCAATATGTAGTGTCTAGACGCACTTCTGATTGAAGATACCAGTTGATAGGTGTATTATATAAGGTGTTAATGAACTTATGTACCCACTATTTTTTAGGAATGTTGTTCCATGATTCCTCACAACTTCACACATGGTCTTTAGGAAAACTCTGACCTGTGTATCTAACTTTGTTTCCTTCATCTTGGTTGGAAAAGCGCACTGTCAACAAGGTGCGACATTGTACCCATTCCACGATGTTCTTCTTATGTGTTTCCCACCATCTAGATGGCGTTGCTTTCAAGGCTTCATCTAGTGCCAACAACCTCTGTTGTACTGGTATAATTCCTTCAAATTAAAATAGAAATGTCTCTAAATTATTCAAGCCATCAAATTTAGGAAGATTACTTACTTCTGTGCCAATCCAGTGAACTTCTTTAGTCAATCTGGAACACCTCTGTGTAGAGACTTCATACATTATGTTCTGCCAATTTTCCAATGCTTCTTTTGAGTCTGACGAGCATGTACTTTCACTTCGCCAACTTATATTTCCATCTGTTGTAGGATTAATATAATCCTACTGGCCTGCTGTCAGTTTATAGATGTTATCTAACTCAAATGCACGGTCTTATTCTCTTATAGGTTTTGTGTATCTGCGACCTTCATCAGGATCAAGGGGTGCAATTACCCTAAGGCCATCACCTTCAAATTTCATTCTTATGTTTTTTAGATCAACAATAGTCAAATTGTTGAAATCCTAATCAATACCCAACAATGCAGGATAGGGACAACTATCATCAACTATCTCAATCACTTCGAAGTCTGCAAATGTCCTCACTCCATCGATGTCTACTAGGACATGCTCTATTCTTCCAAAGGGGATAACCACCTGTTGATTATCCATCCTAAGCCTAATATGGGGAGTAAATCAATTTAGGTTTTCCCATCAGTGCCCAAGTTTGCTTCATCATAACATTTACTTCTGATCCCAGGTCGAGGACCACATAATCCACATCATAGTCTCTAATCTGAGAACTAAGGTGCAGTTCTTTGCTTGTCCTTATTTTTCTAAATACTTGGTTCACAACTCTGTTCAACAGAGGATCTACTCTTCCAATTTCATATCGTCTTATCAGGTGTTGTAGTTCCTGCACAACTCTTTCATCTTTAATAAAATTAATACAAGTATATAAGAAGTCCACAAGCTTTCTTACCTCTTTTCCTTGCATAAGTGGGGCAAAATGATCAAATGCTAGATGCATTTCACATTCCCTTACTTCCGGTTGTGCCCTAGACGAAGAAACCTGTTCACCTCCAAATTCTCTTCTTTCTTATTCAAAAGTCTTCTTTTATTTCCTTGGATCGAACAATGGTGCCTTCTCTGTATCTCTTCTGATCTCGAACCCATCTGTAGTATTTCCTGAGGTCACCCTGTCTTCTCCTGTGACAGTTCCCCCTCTTGTAATGACAATGACTTTGGGTTCCTCACTGCGAGGTTCAATTGGTATTAGTTTCACTTGTTAGTTTCCACCTCATCTTTCCTGAAGTTTAGCTATCAATAATGGATAGTCTTCGATGACATGATCAAAAGAATTACAATAGCTTCAAGTAGTACAAGGGTTTTGACAATACCTTTCCAAATGACCTGGCTAGGCGCAGTTATAACAAATAATCTGACCTCGACCTAGAACCATGCCTCCTCCTCGTCCTCTTCCTCTGAACCCACCACAAGGGTTGAAGTTTCCTCTTCCTAGAGAGTTGAACTGCACAACATTCCCTTCTTGCTGTGATTCTCCTTGAGTTCTATATGTATCCCTTGATCTTTGATGCATGAGGTCATAAGCCCTACAGTCCTTCTCATCATGCTCCACAGATTTGCAGAATGTACAATAAAGATTGGTGGGTGTCTGGACATCTTTTTGCATGTAATAACATTCACCATGGCGATGTCTAATTCTACATACCTCGCACCATGGTATAGTAGCCCGCTTAAAAGGGTTAGGGGCTCTAGAGGCCAAGTATTTGTTAAATAAAGGACAATGCTCTTTTTCATGGCCCTCTGCTTTACATCTGATACACCATATGTCTTCTCTTTTCTCCTTTCCTTTATCTTTCTTCATGTCTTCAACTTGTAAAGATAAACTAGTTAATTGATTCAAAATATGAATCATACCTAGACTGGATTCTCCTACAGGGGTTGCTTCTAGTTTCATGGCAATCTCTAATGCTTCATCTTGCGAAGTGACCTTCTGTTGAATCAGAGAAACTCTAATGTGTGGCAGGAGGGAAACGATGAACCATTCCTTATGTTGTTCATTTGGAATCTGAAAACTTAAGTGACCTGTCAGGGTCTTAAACCTATGAACAAACTCCCAAAAAGGTTCAATTACCTTTTGCTTGATTTCCTTCAACTATGTAATGCACTGCGACTCCGACTTAGAATTTTTGAACTTTACACTCAACGCAGTCTTAATGTCATTCAGTGGCTTAGGCTGTACAGATCTTGTAACAAACTTCATATACCATCTCAGTGCATGATCCCTCCAGGTAGTACTAAACTAAGCTCTCTTAAAAACTTCGTCGGTGACTTGCTTAATGCTCCATACAGCTTCACATAAGAACTAGTGCTAGTCAGGATCCTTAGATCCATCTCCTGTGAAAATGGGTAACCTCATTTCGTCTGCCATGGATTTTCCTTGTTTTCTCGACTGAGTATGTACTAAATTGCTTGTAAGAGTACTCTGAGTGTTCTGATTACTTTGGTTACTCTGGTTACTTAATGTTGCTAAAACAACAGGAGGAGTAATAATAATTACTTCGAAAGTAGGCACACTCCCTGAAGTTTCTGGTTCTTCTCGGCGAAGTTCCTCAATCTCTACTTCCTCTGCCCTTGCGAACTATGAATACTCTTCATCCAATCTCCCTCCTTCTTATCCACTATAGAAATATTCATTTTCTGCCAATGACCCGTAGCTCTGCTTAAATGGGTTCACAATAGGAACCTTTCTGAATGATCTCCCACTGCACGTGTGTCCAACCTCTGCGTCACTGTCGCTGTCTAAATTCTTGAACATTAGCTTTAAAATCCGACTGATTACTATATCTTCAAGATATTCTTCTCATGCAATAACATCTTAATCTCCAGCTTCAAAAAATGTAGAAACTTCCCTCTCGGTCCCTTAAATAAATACCTCTCTTCTTGACTATATGATTCTACTCTATCGATAGCAAACTCAGTAATGTATCCTCCAATAGTGATATCGAATTAGAGATCCACTACTCTAGACACAACATTATCGATTCTCTTGAATTTCTTAATCAACGTTGTTTTCCAAACCACATGTGGTGTAGATCTAATTTCAAATTGAGTGTCTGCTAGTCTGGCTAACCACTCATACAACTCCTTATGAATTGAAAAGAAAATCTTGTGTATGTCAGTAAATATGTACCTTCCCAACCAGTCTTCAATGCTAATGCTAGGATTTTTGTTTTGAGATTTGGTGAAGTCCCTTTCTTGTTATTCTATCCACTTCTAAATCTCTGTATTTGATGGAAACCACTTTGACATTCCATCAATAAGATCTCGGTCCTGATAACAAACTCATTTGTTGGCACAGGGGCAAACCCAAGGTTCAACTCTAACAGTGCACCAACAAACCCTAACTACTGGCCCTTTCAGCAACACCTGCAAAGCAGATGAAGTCTCACCCGAAGTAGAAATAGGGGGGTTGTAGGACACATATGTCTACAACCAGAGGAAGTGCAAGATGATTCTAGAATAACAACACAAAATAACTTAGAGATTCCTAACTATATTTTCCTTAGCTTCGTGAAGTTAATTATATCTTCCTATCTTTAGTAAGAAAAATAATAATGCAATCACAGTATAAATGATAGAAAATAACACAACATCAATCACATAGAACAACCATATTTTACGTGGTTCACCCTATCCCTAGGTCTACGTCCACATAACTCTGTTTATTGATAAGGTAGGTGACAATACACAGTTCTATTTGCGCACTCAATTGCATATTTGTCCCTCTCTCTCTTCTTTATCTCCCAACCATATGCACCCAGTTGTAGAGTCGATATCCGCACCCAACTGAAGATCCAGAATACAATAATGCTCTAAGAGACAACACTTTTACATCTCACTCTCTTTAAAAACAACCCTCTCAATCTTCTAGACCTCTATTTATCATTCCATGTCTCTTAGAAACCCTAGGCCGAAGTCCAGGTGCCAAAAACCTAGATACCAAAACCCTAGGTCCCCATAACCCACATTTTAAGGACTTCGTCGACTTGTTCTTCCTCTTATCCGCGAGGTTCTCCAAAGAACCTATTAGTGTCTTCTTCCGCTTGTTGAATTGTCCACGATTCATCTTCCTTGTTGCTTTGTCTTCCTTGATATTCTCTTTTAATGGTTTTCTTTTCCTTTGCTTTGCTCATTCTTTTATGCTTCTTTAACCACTTCGACCCCTCCTTGGTTTGTGTGCCTTCTGTGCACTTCATACCTTGTCTTTCTTTTTCTTTAATCTTTGTTTTCTCCCTTAATACATGACTGAGGGCCAACATAATTGAAAACACCTATAATCTTGGTTGTGGTCACCTTACAGTTTTTGGGGATTTTGAGCTTGTTGTGAACCTTGTATGTAAGATATACTCTCCTAGAAACAAGTTGATGAAACGCTACACCCAAACTGTTTGGGAACTTATTTTGAACCTACTATATTTCAACATTACTCATGTTAAGAGGGAATTGAACTCTATGGCTAATCGATTAGCTATTTTTCCAGCCTCTCCTAATCAGAAAATTCTGCCACAAAGACCTGATTGTACTTTTCAATCTCTGTATCGTCCACATATCCCTGACAATATAGAATCATGGAAGGTCTTCCATAGTGATGAGAGCATCTGTTCTTTCATTCAAAATAAACCTTATAAACCTAGGGAAATTATATCAATGGAAGATAACAAGATTCCTAAGGGCTTCACTCCTCTAGATAGTTCATTTTCATCGCGTGATGTAGGAAAAAAAAAGTCATAAAGAAGAGGAGTCGAAAAGGAAAGTGGGTGAAACCATTTCCTTGAACATTGGAACACCCAAGTCTCCAAAGAATGTTAAAATGGGTGCCCAATATTATGATGAAGAAAAAATGAATTTTTCCAGACTGCTTGGTGAATTTCAATATGTTTTTGCTTGGTCTTATAAGGATCTTTGTGGTTTTGATCCTGCTCTTATACAACATGCCATTCCTATCATGGAGGGCATAAAACCAGTTAGGAAAAAACAAAGACCTATCAACCCTGCACTGGAAGTAACTATTCGAAAGGAGTTGGAAAAACTATTGAACGTTGGGATTATCTTTCCTATTAAGTATTCAGAATGGGTTTCTAATTTGGTTCCCATTCGGAAAAAAACTAGTCAAATCAGATTATGCATATGCTTTTGTGCATTGAATCGAGCTACCATAAAAGATCACTTTCCTCTGCCTAATATGGAAATGATTTTGCAGCAAGTTACAGGGTCGTGTATGATGTCCTTACTTGACGGTTTCTCTAGTTACAATCAAATCAAGGTAAAAGGGGAAGATAAATATAAAACCACTTTTATTACCCGTTGGAGCACTTTTTCTTATGAACGTATGCCTTTTGTCTTATCTAATGCAGGTGCCACTTTTCAGAGGGTTATGCAGATAACTTTTGACGATTTGATCGACAAGATTATTCATATCTACCTTGATGACTTAACTGTGTACTATAAAAGATGATCAAATGTTTCAAAGTTTCAAAAATTATGGCTGGGTCCTTTCAAGATCGCTTTTGTCCTGGGTGCAAACTCTTACATTCTAAAATATTTACAAGAGAAATTGTTTTCCTACAATGCTAATGGTTCTCACTTAAAACACTACATGGAACCAACTTGAAGAGTTTAACATTGTTTGGATTGTTCTGTATTTTAGTAGTTCAATTCTGCTTTCATTTAGCAGTTTTCATTTCTTCTATTTGCATTTCTATCATTCCATTTCTGTTGTTTTAAATTTTGCAGTTTCATTTCTGTTATGACATTTCTTTCTTTTGTTCTTTTGATTTCAAATATTTTCAAGAATAAAATGTTGGATCAGTTCTGCCACAACGACACTCCTACAAAGTATTTTTAGTCAATAACAATCAATCTTACACGACTGTTATGATGTTCCCCCTAAAGGCATAATTGAATTTGTTATATGCTTTGAGTGTTGTTTTATGAGATAGTTGGTTACATCCCACTTCTTCTTTTCATTTCTTCATCCATTTTGAGATTCAAAAGAGAAAATCGAGAAAACATTTCTCCTTCAAGTTAAGAGAAAATTTTGGTTGAATTATTATGTTTACATGGATAAACCCCCTCATACTTAACACTTTCCATGAGTTATTCCCAAATTCCCAGTCATTTTTCCATTAAATCCGCTCACTTCCCCTTGTGGCATAATCATTTTGATTTATATCTTCTTGATCTGATGTTAGTTGGTCTGCAAAACCATACATTCTGAGTTCTTAATATGTTGGAAACAGATTTCCCTGTGGAGTCACCAGTTTGTTGATGATTAAAATCGCAACGAGGAATTTCTCCCGCAAAGTATTTCTAAAGCCCTATTATTTAAACTATTCTAATAATATAATACTAGTAGGTGGGACCCCCTTGTAGTCTGGAGGATCGAAGATAGTCATATCACACATTTTTTGTTGTTGTTTCGACAATGATCGCACAATCCTATATGGTTGACAAGCAATCTTGGTTTCATTTTGACATAGTAACAGGTGGATGATGCATTTTATGGGATGTTTTTGTAATTCAAAGCATTATTTTTTTGTTATGATGGCATATATTTACAGCTTCTATGATTTAATCATATCACAAATCATCGTAATCTACTACCTGGTCACATACACACAAGAAACATGTTAGTAATAACATAACCAAAACAAAGAAAATAAACTTATGAAAAAATCCTAAAAGGAAAGGATCTATGATTGAGTTATGTTAAGGATTATATGCAAATTGAAAGGTAAAAGATGTTAGTGTTAGTCCTAACTATTTAATGGTTGGTTAGTGGCTATGCGATTTTCATTTGATTATTTTGGGCGCATATAATATTTCAATACATATGGTATGGCATAAGAGCTTGAGAAAGGTTAACATGTGAATGATTTGGGTGGCGCATTGGGCAAGGAACATTGTCGTAGATTTGAATGGTTTGGAAATTAATTACATGGTTTAATGCATTGGTGAATGTTGGTTGTCTTGTACTTCAGAATTGAATAGGATAGGAGATGGAAGCAACGTGCAGTAAATAGTTACCAAAAGATTATCAGGATGCATACTCATATTAAAATTTGTTATCTTTTCCATCTGATTCAATCAATAATGACATAATAATTCCTCAAGGTTCCTAATAGTAGTGAAAAATTATAGAACATAAACATTCATTCATTAATAAACTTGAGAGAATAAATTACCTGCAAAATATGCATTTCATTAACTTTAAATAGTTGTACCAAAACAACTAAAACAAAATGTAGGTAACGCCACTTCTAGGTTTTCAAATATCAATTTTTTGGCTTTTACAATAGTGTACATAGCCAATTTCCCCAAAGTTTCCAACCCTTTTTTCTGAATACAAAAATCCTACAAATAAAGTTCATTTCAACAAAAAAAAAGTCAATTTTTTTGGGAAATTAAAATAAAGAAAATCTTGCTCCCGGGGGGGCAGCTCAATTGGCAAGTGCCATGAAAATGAAGTTCCATGAGGTTTCGAGTTCAATTCCCCCCGACTTACCTTGTGTGCCGCGTAAGGGGCATCGTGGGCACACTTGGAGGTTATAGTGGTAGCGGTTGGATAACACGACCACGTGTAACGCGAGCACGTGCCCGACTAGTTGTTGATTCCTCCAGACACAAAAAAATAAATTAAATAAATAAATAAATAAAGAAAATCTTTAAAAGGAAATTAGTTGCAATCTTGAGGAAACTCTTGCTTGATTTGATTCTTTTATTTCTCATTCTCCTCATTGTAACTTTTTCATTGAGCAACATTTTCCAACATTTGTGAAATGCATTGAGGAGTTGAATTATCTAGATACATTTCACAATGGAAAACTTTGCCTATGATAATGTTGACTTCTCCTTGCAATATGAAATAGAAATTATTAATAACCTTTGTGCAAGTTGATGGGTTAACAAGAAACTGATTAATTGCTTGTGTGTCCCATTTTTCTAAATCTTGAATTAACCCTTTGGTATCCTTTCTTTGTTGTTGGATATCAATAAGGGAGGATTCTCCCAAAACATAAATTCCCAGAAACTAAACATTAGGCATATCGAACTCAATGATAATGTCTACTGCATTATCCTAAATACTAGAACAATATTTGAATGCATAAGTGACCATGCTCTGTGAATGTTTCAATTTCTACAACCAAGTATCCAAAGTAATATGGATTTTGAGTTTGTCCAACTCATAAATGCTTGACATATCATTTGGAAATGTCTTGTGTTTTTCCTGCCAATTCCTTACTTTCTCGATGGAAATATTTTCACTCAGATAATTTATCTTTGATGATGGTTAAGAAATCATCAAGAGATTTATTCAATTTTTGAACATGGCTCAATTTCTGATAGAAATATTCTTCAGATAATTTAAGTTGTTCGTTTGTTGTCGAAGATTCTTATTTTATAGTTTCTCATGCTAAATGTTTGCTCTGCAATTATGTGACCTACAAGGAAAGATGGTTTATTTATCCATCCTTCTCTGTAATCTCCTATTTCAAACATTCTACTGAAGTTGATTTTGATGCTTTTTTGTAATGGCATTAACTTGGTTTTAAAAATTTGCTTCAACCAAAGACTTATGTTGTTGCAATTCATTCTCAAAAGATTTAATTTTGTCTTGTTGTTAGTGATAATCTTCTTGAGATTGTTAATAGAACATTTTTTGTCCTGAGCAAAATCTCCCAATGCGTTTGCAACCTCCCCAACAAATTCTATATCATCAAGTTTAGATGCATCCCACACCATGATTTGTTTAGGAGGAGTATCTTCAATTTTTTCCATTTTTCGTTTTCAGGGCCTTACTTTTTATAATGGCCCTCTTATCAGGATAGAAAATCTATTCATTCAAAGAAATTATCCCTTCTACAATTGGTTGTAAAGATTCAAGATAAACAATTTATGTAGAAGGATTACCTGGAAACATTGCTAGATGAGTCTTAGAGATAGCAGTGATTGTAATGGCTCCCAAGTTTTCTTCTGTTTGACTCTCATGAGCATCATTTTTCTGAGGTGTTTTTCAAATCTTGATCTGGATGAGTTGTATCCCCCTATTCTAGTTGCTTGTCCTGGCCTTGAAAATATTGACGATCAATTGAACTATATTACCTTAAGATAAATTTATGTGTCTTTGAAAATACAAGAATTCATCTCTTTTGGGACCTCGGGACTTGTTCAAATCCTATAGATTAAAGGTGTAAACCTCGTGTTTTAATTTCTTTTAATCCTTAATCACTTCGCAAATTATCCTCGTATATCAGTTGTCTGTTGTGATTGCAAGTTTTATTTCAAATATACACCAGATATCTGATATCCGGTCCTCGGGTATCGCATATTTGATATCTAATGTATAGATATCACCTATCGCATGTCTAATATAATAGGTATCAGATATCTTATATCGCACAACACATAAAGTCATGAAAACCTTTGAAACAATATCGATATTTGATAAGGATGTTGACGGAGTGTTGGCGTAATAAAATATCGGGTATTGTGTATTTTGAGGAATGGAATAGTATTGAAACAAAGGCCTGATAATCGTTATTTCTTAATATTTGAAGAATTTTATTGAATTACAAGGATTTTCTTCACAATTTTTTTGCAATTTTTAAATGTTTAATTTTCAAAGAAAAGATTGAATATTTATTTACAAGGTAAAATAAATATACAATTAAAAATTATATTAAAAGAAATCTAATAAAATAAAAATGAAGGGACCCATTATTTATTTCAAAGTTTAAAATAATGGAGAGGTTGTTGAGGCTAAAAAAAAAATGACAACATACCGAGTGAAACAATTATCTTGGTTTAAATATACTAAAATGATTATACACATCAAATATTAAAATTAAGCTCAATGACTTTAAATATAGATTTCTTTATTTATGGGTACCTCCAAATGTTCAAGAAATTTTATAAATATTTTTCACTAATCACAATTATTAGGTAACTTATAGATTGCATCTTCACATAAATTTATGGAGTTAACTTACTTTGCCTTTTATCTCCCAATAATGGGTACAAGACGTGTTTAAGGCTTACACCTTAGGTGAGTAAACATTTTCCTTTGTGTGTTCCTCATCTCTCTTTGAACCGACATTGTTTCACTGCCTGCAAGCATCCATAGCCCCAATGAATATGCCTTAGTATCATACAAGCATTGCCCCGCTTCCAGTGAGCATCCACAACCCTAACAGGTTTACTTGTACTTCCCACACTAATTAGTGCTTTCAACTTCCCTTATTTATTCAATTTCACCCTTAATGATTTAAGTATATGTATTGCATAAGCAATTAGGTGCTTAGGGAAGCAGGGTGATCCAAGAGTTATTTAGATTTTCTTAGCAATAAATTCACTTGCAAGGTTTAGCTTAAGGTCTTCCTTCTATCGATCATTTTTACATAATATTTTGAGTGTGAAATGAGGAGTTCAAAGAAACAATCTGTAAGAAACCTGAGATGCGACAGTGAACTAAACATGAAATCTTGGTAACATAGGAGTTCCACCACTAATATTGAAATTTTACTTCCAAGTCGTGAAACTTCATATAGATAATTTAATTGTGATGTTTTCAATTGTCAAAATGCATATAATACAACCCAAAATGTGTCAATTATTATTGAGCATAAGAAACCCTTTTATTATTTCAAACAAATGATAAAAAAAAAAAAATCAAACATATTTACATAATTTACAGTTTTATGATTTTTTCACGAAAAATACCTTTTGAGAAATTTTCCATTCACAGGAAGAATTTCCCTTTCTCCCTCTAATGTTTGAAGAATAAATGTTTAAGGACCAATTTTTTCAACGACTTGAAATGGACCAAACCACAATTTTTGAAATTTTGTGTGTTTTCCTTTTTCTCCGTGGGATTTATCCCATTTTAGAACTAAATCACCAACTTCAAAATTTTTATTATTAATTGAATGTTTATCGAATCATTTCTTTATTATTTTTTGGTGTTTAGAGAAAGTCTGTTTGGATTGATCTCTTTCTTCTTCTAATTTTAACAATTCCCCTATGCGTTATTGCATTTTGGGACATGGATATTCTCTAATGGATTGATCTAATTGAAGGGAAGTTAAAGATACGCTAGTTGGTAGAATAACTTCCTTGCCATAAACAAGGAAATAAGGGAAATTACCTAATGCAGTTTTAGGTGTGACTCTGTCAACCCATAATGCTCATGAAAGGGATTTGTGCCAATTTCTCTAATTTTCATTAATGGTTTTCTTAATGATCCGGAGAAGGTTTTTGTTGGTATATTTTTCCATACCATTACCTTGTGGATAGTAGTTGGTAGAATATCAAATCTTGATACCTTTATCTAAAGCAAATTCAGTTAACTTTATTGAGGAAAAATAAGAAGCGTCATAAAAATCCAAAGTGTTAGGAACTCCAAACGTTGTAATTATGAACTGTTCGATAAAAGATATAACCTGATTTTGGTTGACAATTTTTAAAGGGATGGCCTCTTTCCATCTGATGAAATAATTGGTTGTTGTAAAGATATACTTGTGTAATTGTGAAGAGTTTGGAGTTACTTCTCCTATGATGTCCAGACCCCATTGTTCAAATGGTCCATTAGTTGTCACATGATGCAATGGGAACACATGTTTCTTCTCTCTCTCAAGGACGGGTTGGAAGACACTACATTTTTTAACGTATGTGTGGGCATCCCTCAATAAAGTCAGCCAATAATATCTTGCTCGAAGGATCTTATGAGAAATAGTGTCTCCACTAAAATGTCCACCTGCAGGACCATCATGCAAATCAGATAATACTTTGTTAGCATCCAATTTTTCTAAACATCTAAGCAAAACATAATCATATTTTTTTTCTAAATAATACTCCATTTATCAATTAATAATGTATATATTTCAATCGTAATGCTCTTTTCTTCTTTGGTTCATAATGGAGAGGAGAAAATCCACGAGTAAGGAAAAAATTGAGATTCTTATACCATGAATTAGAAGAATTAGAAGTAAGATAAATCTCGTTAATTTGTGCCTCTAACTTATTTTCCTTTTCAGGTTTATTTTTTAGTCTCTAAATCCATTGATCCTATTGCTTGTCTGTAGAGGCCTATATCTCGAATAAATTTGGAAGGTTTAATTTCCAAATCATATTCTTGCAAGGTAGTCATCCAATTATCTCTTTTGTCTCCAAGGTCCTTCTTAACAAGTAAATTTTGGACTAAAGGATATGGAACAATCACTTTAGTGTGTGATTTTAAGAGAAAATTCCTAAAGTGTTTGACATCCTTGAATACTATGTATGCTTGTTTCTCTACTTTTGAATAGTTCAATTATGTGCCCTAAAAACATGTACTCATAAAAGAAATAGATATTTTAGTACCATGATCATTTTTCTTGGTAAGAACAATAGCACCAGAAAAATATGAAGCAAAATTATAGAGTAAAATCCTTGTTAATTTGAGAGATGATAAATATGGAGATTGTACAATTGCTTCTTTTATTGATTTAAATGACTCTTTTTCATTGTTATTCCTTTTGAAACAACATATTTTTTAATCATATTTTGTAATGGTCTTACTATCTCTGCAAAACTTGGGACAAATCGTCTAACAAAATTAATCTACCCTAAGAAATATTGCATTGTTTTATTATTATGATGGAAAGTTATTTCAGATATCGCTTTGATTCTTTCGGGTTCAATCACAATTCCTAATTTAGAAACGATGAATCCTAAAATATTCCCTTCTTTTTGAGCAAAGACAATTTTCTTGGGTTTAAGTGAGATGCCATATTTTCTACATGGTCAAAAATTTGTCTGAGATGATGCACATGATCAGATCTGTTTTTAGATAATATAGTGACATCATCCAGATATATTACCATTGATTTATTAGATAACCCTCTAAAGGCTATATCCATGGCACATTGAAATGTGCCACTGACATTTATTAACCCAAATGGAATCTTTCTGTATGCATAAGTGCCCCATTTTTTTTCTAAAGGTTGTTTTCAATTGATCATGTTTGGAAACTAAGACATGGTTATAACCTAAGAATATGTCCATAAAAAACATCATCTCAAATCCTACTACAAATTCCAAAATTTTTTCTATTGGAGGGAGGGGAAAGTTATATTTTTTAGAAGCTTTATTCAAATTTCTGAAATCAATGCAAATTCTAATGTCTCCATTTTTCTTCCTAACTGGGACCATATTAGAAACCCATTGAGAGTGTCTAACATGAAAAATGATCCTTACTTATAGCAATTTATTTAATTTGTTGTTTTAAGTTGGGATGAACATTACTTAATTTCTGTTGGATTGGTTTGGCATTAGATTTTAGCAGAATCACATGCTGAATAATTAAAGTATCATATGTTTTCAGATCATTGTATGTCCAAGCAAACATATCTTTGTATTTTTTTAAAAATTAATGAAAGAATCTCTTTCTAAAGGAGTGCATCCTAAACCAAAATTAACATTACGAGGATTTTCTACAGTTCCTAAATTTATGATTTCAAATTTCATTGAAGAATTATGTGTTTTGCAATTAGTTGGTGTTTTAAACCTATCCTGAAGGTCATAAAAATCTTCTAGTTTAACTACAGATTTTGGAATGATGTTTTATGGTTTAGTCCTACCATCTAATGAAGGGGAATTGATTTATGAATCGTGTTGATTCTCATCAATCATTAAATCTTTGTATGTGTCTTCTTGTGTAAGAAAACTTATTATGTGATCGTCATCATTAAAAACTCTCTAATTGGTTATATTGTCAGGCACAGATAGCCTAAACAACAACTCATTTGAAAATATGTCATGAGAAAATTCTTCGGATGGAATCGGCTTTCAGGCTATATTAGCAAGAAGGTATGCATCTGAATTAAGATCCCTAGGAACATATTTAATCTCAAAAGTAATGAAATATGGTAACAAATCCAAAACAAGTTGATAATTTTTTAAATGATTTGAAACATAATGGATAGTATTTCGTAAATGTTTGACAATAATTTTTGAATCACCAAAACTTTTTATGAAATTAACATTCAAATCTATAACCTTTTTCAAACCTTGGATTAATGCTTCATATTTGGCTACATTGTTTGTGCATTGAAACTCTAGTCTATAGGCTAACATGTTTATGTTACCATTGGGATCTTGCAAAACAAAACCTGCTCCAACACCTTCATTAGATTTTGATCCATAATAAAACAAGGTCCAAATATCATCATTTTCAATAGATTCTAAAATATCAGAAGAAAAATATTTACATTGAGTAGAATTTGCTTGGGAAAAGTTTACAACCTCAGATTGTACAAATGATTCTGTGAATGGTGAACATTCTACAAGAAAATTTTCAAAAAATGAATCAACACAATAATTTCCCAAGATGGAATTTGAAAACAATATCGACTCATTTTCATCACAATATTAGTCACAATATATTTCATGTGTTTTTCATGATCTACTTTTATTTGATTAGGTTTACCATTATATGGTAACCACATATGTGAACAGTCTGTAGAAAAATAACCATGAAATCTTCCAGACATGTCCCTGCTTAGGAGAAATCCATATGCTTCAATAATGTCATCCATAATGATGTCTATTGTTTGGTGAACCTTACGATTAGAACATAATCGAATAAAAACATCCTTAAGTTCACCTAAAACTTTAACCCTCATTTGGTCAAGTTGTACAATTTGTATGACATATTTATGTGGTTTAGCATTAATTTTCTTGCAAACAGAATATGGCATTATGTTTGATGAAGCTCTAAAGTATACTAGACAATTGTGAACATTTCTCTTGAAGATTTCAAAAGTTGACAAAAAAGGTGGTGTATCGGAATTGGACTTATCTCCTATTATCACATCATTGGTATTGACTTGTTTTTTTTAACTTGAAGAGGAACTTTGGGAAGTTTTTTCTTTGTATTTACTTACACTTGTAGATGTTTGTTTTTCAACATCGTTGTTATCTAATTCTTTAAGTAAGTCGTTATTCTGTTTTTTTAACTTTGTTAACTCATAGAAATATTTTTTTTCCTTGGTTCTCTTCATGCCTTCTACCAAATCGTAATCAAGTTGATCGGAGATCAATAAGTCTCTAGTAACTATTTTGTCTCGGGGAACAATTTTATTGGAGTGAGTAGTGAGAGATGGGGATGAAGTACTGTAAGGGGGACCTTTACTTCCGGTTTGAATAAAATTACTTCTTCACACGGAATGTCTTCTTAATCATCATCAACATCACCATATATAATGTACCTGATGAGGTTTACCTCAGAAGTACCGATATCATCATCACCATGTTCTTTTTCTTTTTCTTCTTCATCATCCTCATCAATAACAAAAATTTGATTGCTAGGAGGTGGGGAATTTCTTTTGGCAAAAGGTCTCCATGGCCTTTTGGATGTTGATTCTTCTGCTACATTTTTATTAATTTCAATGATGTCGTTAGCCAGACTCTTAACTAATTTATGAAATATTTCTATATCTAAAGCCTCTTTGTCTTTTTCTTCTTCTTTGATTGTGACTCTCCTAGAGGGAGGTAAGGATCTTCTATCTTCCATAGGGTATTTTCTAGCTACGCTCATCATTTTCATTTCTACATATAGAGTTTTTTGCATTGTTTCATCTAATGTATTTTGGATTCTCTCTTAAGAAAGATGGTAATTGATGAAGGGAGAGAAGTGGTGTAAAATTATAGAAGAAAATTGGTTGGTGGTCGTGAATCTTCAGGTATTCTATTTAGTAAGGTCATGAATATTTGATTAAAATCTTTGATTTTCTCTTCTAGATTCATTCTTAATCTAGTTAAATCAAGAACTAAAGTAGCATGGGTTTTGTCATCACCGATTTTTTTCATGAATAAATTTTCAAAAGTGTCCTAGCTAGTTATTGATCTTGTTGTCAACACAAAATACCATATAGATTCCCTTCCTTCAAAAGTATATGGAAATAATTTACAGAATACATCTTCATGTTCTACCTTCATTAGACTCACATATAAAATGAATTTATTGATGTGATCTTCGAGGATTCTCTATTATCAAGATCGAACTTGGGAAATAATTTTTCGGGATGTTTAGGAAAATCATGTTGCTCACCTAGAAAATTAACTTCTTGACCAGTTAACCAAGGACGTCTAGGTTGATTGACTCCATCCACAGTTGTAGCTCTACGAGGAGCTCCTTGTGAATCAAGAGATTTAGGATGAGAAGGTAAATGTTGAAAGGGTGGAATGGATAAAGGATTTCATATTGGAGGTGTACCTACCAGTAACAACCCACTTTCAATGGAAAAGTCTCGTTGCCAGAATTTATGAGTAGAGAGAGAGTTGTTTCTTACGATGAAAGGATGACTATGTGTTTTTTTTAATTGAGCCTTTTTACCTTTAGGTAGTATGATATGCTCAATCAATTTTTGTCCAAGTTTTATACTATCTTCTCTCATCAAAATTCTTGAACCTATAATTGAGGGGGATTGTTTAAAGAAGGTTCTTCAGAAATTACAAAATATGGAATTCCTCGATCAAGAATTCGATGCAAAGATTCAATCACAATATCCTGATATAATGGTAAAGTTTCTTGATCAATCTCAGAAGCTGCGATCTCTTGTGTTTTCTCCTAAGTGATACTAGAGTTCAAGGTTTCGTGTTGAATAGTTTGTGTGACTTCTTCAAATTTGATATGTGTGGATGAATTAAGTATGTCAATTTCTAGTGCTGAGAGTTTTAGCTTGGAAGGGGAATTAGAGCTTGAATTTAATAAAGGAGTTGAGGGAAATGGTGATCTTCTTGAATGGGTATTAATATTGCATGGAGCTATGTGTTCCATTCATCATCATTGGCCCTCCTTCTAGTGCCAACATGTTGATGCCTTGAAACATTCATGGTAGTCAACGAGGAGAAATCACTCGATCAAGGCCCCAATTAGGACTATACTTGTTTGGTATGGTGATCCTCACCGGTATGTGGGCCCAGTTGCCACTAAGGAGAAATTTCTCCTTGAAAGGATATTTTCTTTGAAGCTCTTCTAAACTATTGTGCAAAGGAAGCAAGAACTAATCTACTGCCTATTCTAAAAATGCACTATCCTAACTTGGATATGGAAGCAATTCACAATCTCTCAGTTAGGAGCAAGAAGAAAAACATATATTAAATGTGAGATAAATATAAATCATCAAGCTGCAAAAAGAGTTCATGAAACTTGATAAAATTTAAAACAAATACACATTAGTTTTAACCCAGTAAACAATTATTAAGAAACGAACAAATGTGTGTACCCACAATCAATATAGATAAATAACATGAATTGAATATGAGATAAAGATATGTTGTTTGACTATGGAAATAGTTCACACAATTTAACAACAATTAAAATAAATAAGTAATAATAATTCATTTAGTAAATAGTTACCAAAAGTTTGTCAGCATGCATACTCATATTTTAATTTGTTATCTTTTCCATTAGATTCAATCAAGAATGACATAATAATTCCTCAAAGTTCCTAACAATAATGTAAAAATAAAGAACATAAACATTCATTCATTAATTAATCTGAGAGAAGAAATGACCTGCAAAATATGCATTTCATTAACTTTAAATAATAGTACCAAAATAACTAACACACAATGTAGGTAACGACACTTTTAGATCTTCAAATCTCAAATTTTTGGATTTTACAATAGTGTACCTAGCCAATTTTCCTAGAGTTTTCAAAGATTTTTTTTAATACACAAATCATATAAATAAAGTTAATTTTCAGCCAATTTTTTTTAGAGTTTCCAACTCTTTTTTTTTAATACAAAAATCATATAAATAAAGTTAATTTCAACAAAAAAATATTTTTTTGGGAAATTAAAATAAAGAGAATCTTTAAAAGGAAATTAATTGCAATATCAAGGAATATCTTTCTTGATTTGCTTCTTTTATTTCTCATTCTCCTCATTGTAACTTTTCCATTGAGAAAGATTTTCTAGCATTTGTGAAATGAATTGAGGAGTTTACTTATCTAGATACATTTCACAATGGAAAAAATTGCTGAGATAATATTGACTTTTCCTTGTAATATGGAACATAAATTATTAATAACCTTTGTTCAAACTACCAAGTTAACAAAAAAATTGATTAATTGGTTGTGTGTACCATTTGTCTAAATCTTGAATTAACCTTTCGATATCCTTTCTTTGTTTCGATATCCTTTCTTTGTTGTTGAAGATCAGTAAAGGAGGATTCTCTCAAAACTGAAATTCCCAGAAACTGAACATTAGGCATATCAAACTCAATGATAATGTCTACACCATTATCCCAAATACTAGAACAATATTTGATTACGTCAGTGACCATGCTCTATGAATGCTTCGATATTTGCAACCAAGTATCTAGAGTAATTTGGAATTTGAGTTTGTCCAACTCATAAATGCTTGACATATCATTCGGAACTATCTTGTGTTTTTCCTGCCAATTCCTTAGTTTCTCGAATGTGTCTTAGAAATATTTTCACTTAGATAATTTATCTTTGATGATGGTTAAGAAATAATCGAGATCTTTATTGAATTTTTGAACATGGCTCATTATAATGGAAATCTTCTTTAGATAATTTAAGTTGTTCGTTTATTTTCAAAGCTTCTTCTTTTATAGTTTTCTATGACAAATGTTTTCTCTACAATTTGTGACCTGTAAGGAAAGATGGTTTATTTGTCCATCCTTATTTGTAATCTCCTGTTTCAAACGTTCCTCAAGATCCTAAAGCTGATTTTTATGTTGTTGTTTAATGTAATTAACTTTCCTTTGAAAATATGCTTCAACCAAAGATTTCTACTATTGCAATTCATTCTCAATAGATTTAATTTTGTCTTGTTGTTGAGTGATAATGTTCTTAAGATTGTAAAAATACCATTTGTTAGCCTGAGTAAAAGCTCCCAATGAGTTTGCAACCTCCCTAACAAATTCTATATCATCAAGTTTAGATGCATCCCATACCATGATTTGTTTAGGATTAACTTCAATTTGCTCCATTTTCTTTTTTTCGGGGCCTTCATTTTATAATGGTCCTCTTATCAAGACTGAAAAAGTATTCATTCAAAGAAGGTATCTCTTCTACAACTGGTTGTAAAGAATCAAGATAAAAATATTCTATAGAAGGATCACCTAAAAATGATGCCAGAGGAGTCTTAGAAGTCTTAGAGATAGGAGTGATTGTAATGAAACCCAAGTTTTCTTCTTGTTGACCCTCATGAGCATCATTTTTTAAAGTGTTTTTAGATCTTGATCTAAATGAGTTGTATTCCCCTGTTTTGACTACTTGTCCTGGCCTTGAAAATATTGATGATTAGTTGCAACTATATTACCCAAAGATAAATTTATATGTCTTTGAAAATCCAAGAGTTCATCTCTTTTGGGCCCCTCTTGAATTTCTTCAATTCTCTTGCATACTTCATCGTATGATTGATCCCTTTGGAACACTTTGTGAAAAGGAATATCCTCTTGAATGTAGACTCTAAAGTTACTTAAGGCTTGATTACGATCATGTACAATTTTTAGAGTGTCATGTTTCTGGAAGGAAATATAATATAATTTAATCTCGTTGAGATCTATTGCCTCAACTCTGCCATGTTGATAATCATATAAGGAGAAAATTTCTAACTTCATTGGGAAGGAAGGCCATACTTTCTTTGAACCAGTTTTAAGAGATAATGTTATCCATGTTCCGACTGTTTGATAAACAATATCCCTGAGAGCTAATATATCTAGAACATAATAGGAGAGAGCATATGGTGGACCTTCACATCCATAGATCCTTATATAAGAAAAATAGTCTTCAATAAACCAGTATCGAATGGATGAAATGAAAAATAGTCTTCAATAAACCAGTATCCAATGGATGAAATGGTCCCCATTGCATTATTTGTAAACCTAAGAGGTGAATAACCAAATAATAGCTTATGTAAAGGAATCATAAATACAATGTAGACTTCATAGAAGTATTGACTAGTATTGAGACCCCAAGTTTACTGTAGTAAATATTTGAGAACATGAATGCATTAGAATTTTCTTCATCGGTTGTCTCGGTAACCTTGTTCTACTTTTTGGATCCCCTTGGAGGCATTGCATTGTTCCTGTAACAATAATTCAAAGGATAAAATCAAACACATTGACATAATGAGTTCTTTATGAAAATACATGTCAAATAAAAACTAAACTTACTTTTACTGCAGGAGAAGAAACAATGTTATTCTATGGAAAGATCCCAGAGAAAACAAAGTGTTCACAACAACTGTAAATGGTAAATGACATTGAAAACAGAGGAAATTCTTATGATTGAAGGCCTATAATTGTTCGTAGAATCGTTCATGAATATTATAAATGATATTGAGTGATTGTTATGTCACTATAATTTCACAATCTTGTGTTTTATTCAGTATTCCCATGGTAATTTAATAACTAGTCGTTGTTATCAATTAATCTTTGCGACCTCGGGACTTGTTCAAATTGTACAGATTACTTGTATTAACCTCATGTTTTAATTTCTTTTATCCTCACTTTTAATCCTTAATCACTTCACAAATGATTCTCAGATATTGGTTATTTGTTGTGATTGCGAGTTTTATTTCAAAGATACACTAGATATTTGATATTCGGTTTTCCATTATCGAATATTATATATATATATTATATTGTACATTTTGTGTGGGCCTAATGGTTAAGAACATGTGTTTCCTCTTAAAAAGTCACAAGTTCAAATCCAGAAGAGGTAGGGTATGTATACCTCTGTAAACTTTACTAGTCAAATCATTGAGCGAAAAGAGTCTCATACACCAATTTAGTGTCTCACTTAGCTTGACCTTAAAAATAGATTCTTATTATTCTTATTCTTATATATATATATTAAATCATGTGAATAGATATTTCCTATCGCATGTCTAATATAACAGGTATTATTCTTATTCTTATATATATATATTAAATCATGTGAATAGATATTTCCTATCGCATGTCTAATATAACAGGTATCGGATATATGATATCGCACAACTCATAAAGTCATGAAATTCTTTGAAATGATATCAATATGAAAGATGATGACATAGTGCTGGAGTGATAAAATATCGGGTATTAGGTGTCTTGAGGAATGGAATAGTATTGAAATGAAGGACTGATAAGTGCTATTTCTTAATATTTGAAGGATCTTATTGAATTAAAAGGATTTTCTTCACAATTTTATTGTAATTTTTAAATGTTCAATTCTGAAAGAAAAGATTGAAAATTTATTTGCAAGGTAAAATAAAATTACAATTAAAAATAAAATTAAAATAATTCTAATAAAATAAAGATGAAGGGACTCATTATTTATTTCAAAGTTTAAAATAATGGGGGGTTGTTGATGTTCAACATGGTTATCTGTAGGCATTGATGACATCAATACCTATTCATTTAATAGATTTGTTGCTCTAACTAAGATAGGATAGATTAGATTTAATTTTATGCATTTAGTATAACTCATACTTCCATAATTTGCATTTTCACATTCGAATGTGATTCCTATTGGGACATCACATCAAGGAGTGCCCCTGTCTGTTGAAGGGCATTCTTCCCACATCAACAAGTGTGTTTAGAATATCAATAAGCACCAAGTACAATCCCATATAATATTATAAAGAGCACTGAAAAATATCAAGATTTGTAATTTTTTTTATTATTTAATGGTGCACTCAACATAACACAACACACCACATTGTTTGGTGCAAGTTGAATGGCTTAAATGCACTACAAAGACGGTTTTTATAAAATGAAAAAAGACAAATTTAATCCAAATTCAACATTTTAATTTGCAAAAAATGTAGGTGAGGAGAAAACAAACAATTTACCTAATCTCTTTCCCACCGAGGTTACCATGTAGATAAAAAATGAAAACATGGTACTTTTTTTGCAAATTTCAGTGACAAACCAAATCCACCAATGAAGTGAAGGGCTCAAGGAATTCGACAAGATAATAGCACTGACAACGAGGCAGTCATACAGGGATGGCGAGGACCGATGCTTGTATGGTTAGAAGAATTAAAGGAAAGTTAAAAATTAAATTACTTGGTTGGATATATATATATATTTTTTTACCCTACCTCGGTGCATCCAATGTGTTCTTAGGCTATTAAGCACACCATTTAGTTTTTGAAAATTTTTAAAATAGAAAACCTATATTTTATAACAAGATTATATAATCCTAGTTTGATGCTTCATACATATAGATGCACTGGTGCACTTATTGTCTAATGATGCATCGATGTCTGAGATATCATGAAATATTAAAAAATTCATTGATGTGCTTATATAAGGAACACACCGAAGTTCCGTCTATGGATGGGCACCAATACATTTGTTTAATTTTTAAATAAAAACCTATATTGCATAGAAAAATGTCTAAACTCATTTAGTGCATTGTATAATTTCATGGACTGATGTGATTATAAGTTTACGATGCACCACTTAGATTTTGATCAAAATTAAAATAAACCCATATTTTTTCCAATGGATTAGACATAATGACCTTTACGATGCTTGGTTATAATCACAAGAATGCATTATATATTTGGTGCACTAGCACATTTTGTACAATTTAAGCACACGAGTTAAAAAAAACCTTTACTAAAACTTCCAACCACATGCTTATGCTAACAACCTCTTCTATAAATAACAACAAATAATTTTTTTGAAGAGGTTTCATAAAAACCTCCACTAAATGGTGTTCTCCTTGTAATTCCCAGACATTCTAGATTCTTCTATCACTCTTAAAATTTATTCCTCCAACATTTCATAAAGGCCCAAGTAGAACTCAATTATACATCCATCAAGGCCTAGACTCTTTGCCTTCTTAAAATAATTTAGGATTTCTTTCAATTATTCTTTTTAATTTTTTTCTTTCGATTCTTCATTCATTCTATCATCTATAAATCTAGGAAAGAGTCTTATCACTTTCATTATTTATGATATGTTAACACTCTTAAGATCTTTAATAGAGTTTGAAAATGATTTCTTCAAACTTTAGTTGTATTTTGAAAGGACTTTACCTTCAAACCATCTTGTAAGCCCATTTCCCAAATAGTATTTACATTCCTTTTGAACTAGACACAATTTTGGAAAAAACTTCTTATTCTTATCTCCTTCAAGGAACCAAATTGCTATGTTCTTAATCCTTTACTGTCCCTTATTTAGAAAATCCTTTTTTTCTTCCAACCCTTTCAAATGTTGAAATTCTTCTTTAAATAATACTCCATTTAAATTATTTTCAAACAAAACTACGATTTCTTCCTCAACCTCCTATATTTTTTTTTGATTTTGTTTTGTTTTTTTCTATCCCATTCTATTGTTACTTTCTTTAGCTTTCTTATATTATCTACAAACTATTGCATTGTTATGTCCCCTAAATTGCCAACATACTTCTTATAACTTGTTGCTATTAGATTTCTACTATCTTCCTCATTTGACCAATGATTAAATTTGAATGGTGCAAGAGGTTTTTGGTCCTTAGATTCTATTTGAAATAGAATAAGTAAATGATGTGAATATCCCCATAACCAACCAAAGCCTTCATTTTTTCAATATCTTCTACTAATATTTCTTCCATTAGAAATCTATGGCAACTTTTGGATATTCCTTCTTCCTCTTCTGTAGTTAAATATAGTTAAATGCATCGCACACAATAAAAATATTAAAAAACTTAATCATATAAAAACTTTAACAAATCAAAGAACAAAAAGCAATTGGATTCGTCAAAACTAATAGCCTTTCTCAGCTATGTGTCAAGTGAAGTGATTACATTTAAATTTTTAAGAATACCTCCATATATAAAAGGATTTTCAATCACCCAAAATTTTAGTATAGAATGTTATACTCTGTTGGCTATTTTTTATTATTACATATATGAAAGGAGTAGTAATTTCAAAACATGGGTGGGTATATTATTATGTTGACTACCTCAAGATGATTTATGTTAAGAATTTTAACATTTCTTTTTTTTAATAGTAACATATGAAATTTATATTAAAAAAAGAAGTTTACAAAAAATAAAAGGTAAGGAGCTAGGGTAAAATACAAAAGAAAGGTGTGACTATGTGAGAGAGATGGTCCCAGTTTTAAATGGTTTTAAATGGCTAGGTCAATCTTCTCACTCCAAAAATGTATGTCAACCCATTTTTTTTTCATGGCCATGTGACATGAATAGATGCGAACGAACTAAGAATACAAGATGACTCAAAATAAAAATAAAAATAGAATAAGTTTTTTGCATGTTTTTAGTCATCATTGTTGGTTAAGGAGCTTGGGTGCTTTTCTTCTTCTTAACAATAGTTGTTCATGCTTCCTTTGATTCATATATGTGTGTTTGGATCTAGAATTTCCAAGTTTTTTTTTATCTATTTGATCTTCCTCTAGATGTTCAATCTTTGTAGGTGCCTCTTCTCCCTTTTTTTGATACACCCAATTAACCTTAGGCTTGCATGGGGATAAATTATCTTTTAGTGCTGAAAATGATGGCAAAGAAGATTCTTTTGGTAGATGGAGGATGACTTGACTCACATGGGTATGAGAGGAGGGATAAGATAGATTTATTTGTTTGAGAGGAGGATCCGATGGAGAAGTGTGGGGGAGATCTCACAGAGGACTAGTCATCACATTAGTTGCTTCATTCAATGATGGCACAAACTATGAAGCCTTTGGAGATTTGTGCTGATTAAAGGGTGATCAATTGATGTTCTTCTCGAGCCTCACTTCATCACACAATTTTGATTTTCATTGGGATATTCAAGATGTACAATCTTAGGAATCTTGGGGTAGTATGCTATAATATGCCTTATTTCATAGCATACTCTACAATGAAATGACACTTTCTCATAGTCTAGATTTTGGGTCTAGGTGTAGTGCTTTGCTACCTTTTTTTTGTTTTTGCAGGGAACCCCTGGTTGAAACCCATGTCTATATAAATACACAGAATGGTAGTAATGTGTCTATGCTCTATCTCTTCACTTGAGAAATGATATTTTCCAAGAGCATTGGAAATAGAAGAGAGAGTCAAAACCCCAAAAATAAAAAGGGAGATTAGGAAGTCTGACCTAAACAAGAGCGTAGAGAGAGAATTTGTCATGGGATCAAAGGAACATGTCCAAGACTTCATGCATAGATTGGATATTCCCTAAAACTAATGGCTCAAGTTAAGGATGTGATCTTGATCCTCTATGAAATCAAATTCTACAATGACGAATCCTTTAGCATAAAGGTATATAAAGGCTTCCTCTTTAATATCTAGTTTTTAGGAACACATACTCTAATCATGAAAATTTGCAAGCCTAGGTCAAAGGCCATTGAATCCATAGATGATCCATCATATTTGTAAAGGGTTGCTTACTCTATGGTATTTGTAACAATGGATATGAAAAGTGATGGGACCTCTTGGACCATGAGAAGCCTCAGAGAGTGAGAACCACTTGAAGATATGATTTTTATAACATGGTCCATAAGGAGATACTAGTAATTTCATATGAAGATGTTGCCCTAGAAGCTTGAGAAGGTATTTTTGTTGAGAAGATGTCACAACAACCAAACTAGGCTAAGAAGGGAACACCATATGATGTTGAAGAGAAGAGGCTACCACTAATACCATGGAAATGAAAGGAGGACATCTAGAGGGATTCTCCAAGGTGAAAATCATAAATAAGAGCACAAAGAGGAAGGACCATAGTCAATGGATGATGTAGAGCCATCCATGACAATAAATAGAAGCATTAATTGATGACTGAGTCAAACACTAGCCATCATGATTTGCAAACAAGCACATGGACCCATGTGTTTGATACCAATTTAAGCCATAATCTTAAGGGTTTTAAAATCTTATTAAAAAATAAAATGTAAATAGAATATATAAAAATACTAAAAACCCAATCACTTGTTTTCAAGACTATATTAGAAGTGTTTTGTACTAAGATTCAAGTTTATCATTTTGTTTTTACATTTTTAGATAATCATTATTTGCTAATTTAATTTAGCTAGTTAATTTAGCCCTAGTTAAAGTAGTAAAATAGTTAATTAAAAGTGTTTGTCTTATTTTAAAATTATTTATCCGTTGATGTTTTTTTACATTTTGAGTAATTTTTTTTTTTTGTTTAATTGAAATAATAAGTTTACTATTATAATTATAACAAGGACGAGTTGCGGAGCAACAAATCCCTGCCAAGAAAACAGAAAGAACGTGAAATGATCTAAAGGTCCAAGACAACAAGTCCCTGCAAAGAAGGCAGAAAGGGCGTGAAGTGATCCGAAGGTTACCATGAGACTAGCCTTTTCCATGCACTATTTATTATCTATGTGAACAGTGATTGAAACTTAAACAAATAGGGTTTTTGACACACACTAATTCCTGACAACGATTTGATAAAACCCCTTATAGTTTCTGTTCGTTATTTATATGTTAAAGTTATACAAGTGGAAACGACATGCGCTGCTAAGGAGAACCTATGCATATCCTACTCGCATCTTTGATAGTCGGATTTGCAGCATGGTGGATGATCGTGCCGGATCAGCTACTCAACAATCCCAGAGGATCATGTAACTGCCACTAACTTGTGCACTCTAAACAATGTTGGCCGCTGCAGACCACCATTTAAGCACTTCGTTATTGCAAATTCTTCTTTCCTAAAGATTGTCAAACATAAAAGCGGCATCATTCCTGTCAAATATAGAAGGTATAGCGTGCCACATCAAATCGGAAGGTATATTGTTGAAGTGTTTTCAAAACTTGAGACAATATTGTTGAAGTGTTTTCAAAACTTCCAATTGACATTGAGAAAACTCTGCCCCACAGCCAACCAGATCGGACAATCGCCCACCCGCACATCAACAAAAGCAACGTGCCAGGTTAATAACAAGGACTAAAAATCGATTACTATTAGTAGCCCCTACCAGCACGAAGGACAGGGATTAATAATGTACTTCATTTTACTTTATATCTTTAAAAAGATATTCATATTTTATTTTAAAAATAAACAATCCAGCTATTTTTATGAATACAATCTATTAATTTATATCAATATATTGAAAAATAATAAAAATATTAAAATATCGTTAATTTTTTTTATAAAATTATAACATGTAAGAACAAACATCAAATTTCAACATTGTCTCAATATTCTTTATTTTATATTTAAATAATTTAAAAAAATATAAGAGTGATGCTTATGTAACTTCCCTCACGCACATGGTTTGAAGATCTTTTAACATAACATTTTTTACATCTTAAATTAGTGTAGCCGCATAAGTTATAAACACTTTCTTAACCTAAATCATGACTATAAACATCATGAATAGAGCGCGCGCATTCCATTCTCTCACTA
Organism: Picea sitchensis; assembly: GCA_010110895.2. Lineage (NCBI taxonomy): Eukaryota > Viridiplantae > Streptophyta > Pinopsida > Pinales > Pinaceae > Picea > Picea sitchensis. The sequence goes on along the minus strand of SNQJ01S0002429.1, from coordinate 415,419 downwards.
TCAAATAGACAATCTTTCATTTTTTATAAATTATTATTTATGAAAAGAAAATGAAAATTAAGATTAAGATTATTTGAAATAATAATGATGTAAATTTTCTTTATGAATTTAGTTTTTTTTAACACAAACTAAATTAATATATATTAAAAGGGTTGTATCAAAGCAATAGTGTCAAAAAAGCTTATATAGGAGGGCATATAGTCGAGTAGTTTTTGTAAATAAAACTGCAACAATAATTACATAATTTAACATTCTTGCTGGGATATTTCTATGGTTTTCCAAATTAAAAATGTCTTTACAAAATTGCCAAAGGCATCACCAAATTAAAAAAACATTCATTACTCGAATATTGCTTAGCATATTTTTCTCCATGTAGTAGTTGTTGATAATTTCCTTAATAATTAACATTGAGTCTCCAAAGACCGCGAGTGGAGGGATATTACTTTCTCTTGCTATTTTTAGAACTACATAAATAACAAGTGCTTATGTGAAATTGTTTTTTTTTGCCTAATCCCCAGGCATAATGAATTAATGTATTTCCTCCAGGATTAAAAAGAATCCCACCCGCGCCTGTTGCCCCAGGATTTCCGTGAGAAGCACCATCAAAGAAAAAAGAGCATTTTCCTTGATCTTGCATCTAGGGCTTGAATTCCTTTGTTGATTTTTTGATTGCCCACTTAGGGAGAGAATGGGTTTTGGTTGATAGAGGCATCATGTTTTGTACTTTCCAGAACAAATTGAACCATTGTTGTTTGTAATGTTCCATGTAGTGGTGTTGTTGAAGTGCCCTATATTGCATATATTTGACACAGAGTGATATCATCCTCATAATGGATTGTCTTGGGATGATTTTTTCATCATTTATTTATTTATTTTTGTTTCTGGACAACAAAATTTCCTAGCAAATATATTTTGGTATTTCTAACTACAATCTCTTTAGTCCTGGTTTATGTTTGAAGCTCCCTTGGTAATTTTGTCCTCAATTTTGAAAGATTTTTTTTGTGAGAAGTTGGCCAATTAGTGAGGGTGTACAAGTCTCCAAGTAGCATGCTCCACATTGATTTAGAATAGGGGCAGTGGAAAAAAACGTGTCAGATAGATTCTTATTCTTGCGAGCAGAGGGCGTAGTGAGAGGGGCCAAATATACTTCTCTTTCTCAAATTCTCAGTTGTCAAGATGCATCCATGAACTAGAATCCATATGAAAGAATTAATTTTTTGCATTCCATTAATGTGCTAGACTGAGTTCCACACTGTCGCGCGAGGAAGGAGATAGCATTTTCCTGCAGGGATTTTTAACCTTTGCTGACAGAGTAGTAGGAGGTTCCCCATCCTCTAGAGTCTTTATCAGTTAGGATTTTTGGTGCACATCCATTGATTGCATTTAGGAAAGTGGGGAGAAGGTTTCTCAATTGAGGAGGCAGATCCAATGTTTTCCATCCTTTCCATAGACCCGCTGATGCTTCCCAGATGGAGAATTAAAACATATTGTTTATCCCTTGCGCTTGCATCCATTTCTTCGATGATTCAAATTCTTCTTTGGTGGAGAGAGGGATGCGTTCTAGAATGGGATCATCCCAAGGTCTGATATTTTTCCCATTCCACGAAGTCCAACTGAGCTGGGATTTAACCATCGGTATAACATAAAGGAGAAGATTAAAAAATGGCGAGGCTTTGTTGGTTCTAAGAGATTGTTCCAGGCATCATGTTCTGGGTCCTTTGAAATATTTTTTCCATAGTACATATTTTCATCATGAAAGTTTCTTCGTGGTCATCCTCCATAACAATTTTTTTCCCATCGCCCTATTCATATACTCCGGGTTTCGAATTCCCAATCCTACCTTGCATTTGGGGGGCTTGTTACCAGCTTATTAAGTGGAATTTTTTCTCTTTTGTTTTTCCTCCATGCCAAAGGAACCATCTTATCTTTGCAACAATTTTATTTTCTATGCTTTTTGGAGCTAAAAGAGTAGAGGGATGATAAATAGGTAAGGTTGAGAGCACTGCTTTTTCCAAGACAATTCTCCCAACCAAGTTTAGCCATTGAGAACCTCATAGAGTGAATTTTGTGTTGATTTTCTCTATTATGTGTTTCCATTCAAAAGCGTTATCCCTTTTCAATGATATAGGAGTTCCCAAATATCTAAATAAGACCAGTTTTCAACATAAGGAAATTGAAAGATACGAGAGATGTTTTGCAATACCAAAGTCTGAGCGTTCCATCCCATGATTTGGCATTTGTAGTGATTCACTGCTCCAACTAAAGCATACACGAATGAGTCCAATACTTCTTTGAAGTGAGAGCTTATGATTTGTGAGGCTCCTCCAAGGAATAGGGTGTCGTCAATGAACTCTGAATGGTTTAGAGGCTTGACTCCTCAAACCATCAAAAGTCCCGACAGATTCCCAACTTCTTGTTCATATTCAAGTTTCCAAGTAAGGGAGTCAACCATAATTATATAAAGCAGGGGGGAGAGAGGAAAACCTTTCCGCAATCCTCTGATTCCTTGAAAAAATATAGTCGATCGACCATTTATCATAAGAGAAATGAATCCATGGTCCTCTAATGCGTGATGTTATTCAGTTGATAACTTGACTGCTAAACCCAAATTTTTGCAAGACCTGGAAGAGAAAGGAATGATAAAAGTGGTAAAAAGCATTTTCCATATAAAGTTTAATAACTGTTGTAATTTGCAAATGCGGAAACACAAATTACCATAAGACAATTAATACAAATGCAGACAAAGAACACAACAATTTACGTGGTTCACCCAAATGTTGGGCTACGTCCACCAAGCATAGGTATCGATTATCTTATTATTCATCTAATGGAGATTACAGTCCGGTCTCACTCCTCTCTGACTCACTCAACCTCTACGGACATACATCAAATTTATAGCAATGTATATTAGAAACTGATTATTAAATGTAATCTCATCCATATTCTAAATTGGTCGCATTGGTTACAACCAACCCCGGTTTATAGGATCTGAAATCCTATTCATGGATGAATTGTTGTCACCGTTTCCAACAATCTCCACCTTGACAACAATTAACCTGATA
>SNQJ01S0002429.1:395688-412347 GCA_010110895.2 Picea sitchensis | reverse complement strand
TCTGTTGAACTGAAACTAATAGAGGTAACAAAATGATCCCATGACGCGGGCAAAGAACACAATAATGTAATTGCCTTATCTTCGGATTCAAATTTCACACCCATGCTATTCAACTGGACTAGAAGAGTATTGAAAGTATTTAGGTGATCAACAATTTTCGTACCTTCCTTCATGCGCAAACTATACACTTGTCTTTCCAGAAAAATCCTGTTTGTCAAGGATTTCGTCATGTACAAGCTTTCCAGCTTTGACCACAAACCGACTGCTGTCTTCTCTGTAACAATGTTGAACAGTACATCGTCGGCCAAACACAGGCGTATGGTACTCAGTGCTCTCGCATCCATCTCATCCCAGTCTTCGTCTGTTATGGACGCGGGCTACTTTGCTTTTCCCAAAAGCGCCTTCACCATGCCTTGTTGCACGAGCAGATCGTGCATTTTAACCTTCCAGATCTCAAAATTGTTCTTGCCATTAAACTTTTCAATTTCAAACTTAGCACTGTGCATCTTTTTCATTAAAGGAAACATAAAAGAAACAAACACCACTGTTTGTAATATCCAAGGCCCCTTAAAAAAAATGTGAAGAAATAATCTTGTGTAATTTAAAAAAAAAAAATTACATATATTCACTTTTTATTAAATTTTTTTTTTTTAATAAAAAGTCACTCCACCTTATTCCTCCACCCTTCAACATTCTCCACCTTTACATATTTTATTTTGATTCTCAAATATAATAACCTTTAATATTTTCCAAAAAGAAAAAGTATAAAACTTTTAATATTTTGGAAAATGTAAAAATGAAAAACCTTCATACGAATCTTTCCAATCTTCATACGAATCCTTCATACGAATCCTTTTTCATATGAAAAATGTAAAATGTAAAATGTAAATTGAAAACTTCATACGAATCCTTTTTCAGCACTGCTTTGGGAGATATAGGGGTGTGCTGAACCCAACGAATGAGCCGCGCGTAAGGTCACAACAGGGCTTGCGCTCCCTTTGGCTGGTAAGGTGAGCGCTGGCTCCCTCTCGGTGCTCCCTTTAAAAATCCAACGTATTTTCTTTAACAGCACGCCCGTTGACCTGTTTTCCAGCGCCGACGCTCCCTTTGCAGTGGTAGACAAGCGCCGAACCCTTCAGCGATTTCAGCGCGGCCGGATTTCAGCGCGGCCTCTTCGAGTGAGCCGCTTTTTCCAGTCTGCGCCCTCCTCAGCTCTGATACCACTTGTTGTAATTTGAAAATGCGGAAACACAAATTACCATAAGACAATTAATACAAATGCAGACAAAGAACACAACAATTTACGTGGTTCACCCAAATGTTGGGCTACGTCCACCAAGCATAGGTATCGATTATCTTGTTATTCAGCTAATGGAGATTACAGTTGGGTCTCACTCCTCTCTGACTCACTCAACCTCTACGGGCATACATCAAATTTATAGCAATGTATATTAGAAACTGATTATTAAATGTAATCTCATCCTTATTCTAAATTGGTCGCATTGGTTACAACCAACCCCGGTTTATAGGATCTGAAATCCTATTCATGGATGAATTGTTGTCACCATTTCCAACAATAACCATACCTTTTTATTTTTCCATAAATCTTGAATGGATTTCCTCTTTAACCAACACAATATTATTCGTTACTTGTCTTTCATGCATGAAACCACCTTGACTGGGAGAGATAAGTTTGGTCAAGAGAGTTTTAAGTTTGGATGCAATTATTTTGGTTAATAATTTATAATATGAGTTTCAGAGGGAGATGGGCCGAAATATGGAAAAGGAGGAGGGATTAAATTATTTAGGAACTAGGGCCAAAAATGAAGAATTTGTATTTCCTCCCAATCAGAGGGTCCTGTGAGAAATGTTAACGATGGAAAATATAAGATATGGATAATTTTAAGGATGGAAAATTATCTCTAAATGTAGAAATGTTAACGATTCTTACCATCCCTTAATATGCAATCTATAAAATGTTTGTTGATATTTTTGTAGAAATATTCAAATTTCTAAGGATTTTATATAGTTTCTACAACATTTGGGCTATTTTTAAGGTAAAACAATTTTATTCTATAGAATTTGGGCTAATCATTTTTAGAAAATATGGAAATTGGCGAATCTTTTTTTGGTATAAAACATGGAAAATTAGCCCCTAAAATTTTCCCTGCTATTAGATTCCAGTCTAAAATAATATCTTCCATATTTTCTCGAGAGGGATCTCAAGCATAGGATCCTCCTATTTTTTCAGAGCTATTCCTTATTGTATTAAAGTATCTGATAATGATGCATTCTGACATATTCTCTGTGTCCTTTTGTCTTTGAATAGAGGACTAAAAATATGGCTTTTCCAGAGGATTAGCTGGCATATAAATATTTATTTTAGTGAAATAATTCCCATCAGATATAGATCTAAATTTAGTTCTGATTTGGTGGCGGGTTTGAAGAGAAGATACCATATTTAAGTTTTTTTGTTCCAGAGAATGTAGATACCCCCAGAGGCTCCTCTGGAGTCTTCAAAAATAAAACTCCATTGCTTGAGTTCACCCAACGGTGTGACAAATATATTATGCTCAAAGTTTTGTCTCTTGGATTAAGGGGACAGATGACTTCTCATTTCGAATGAGATCACGAGAAACAAAATATTTAAGACCATTTCCTAAGCCCCTACAATTCCAAGAGACAATTATCATTACTTATGAGGGTGTGGGGGAATACCTCCTTTTGGTGTTGTATTGCTGCCTGAGAGTTTTGGTAGTTTCATGGATACTAACATCTTGGGGATGGTGTTTTATACCCAAGTTGTGTATCTTTTTTTACTTGTTCCTCTCGGAGGGTTGATGAAGCTTTGTGACCTGACCTTCTAGGTAGGTTTTATTTTAATTCCCTATTACCAATCTCCTCATCAACCCAATAATATGTATATAAGTTGTGTTCCCTTGCATTGGAGAAGGAGATCTCCACATCTTTGAATTTTTCCACTTTTTCCAATCCTAAAATCATTGGTCCTACTTTTTCTTGATGGGATTTATTGGGATTAGATAAATTTTCTTCTCTAGCTATAGATTTCAGATTTTCTTTATAAGAGCTTGTTCTTGAAGGGACTTGGTTTGAAGGATTCTCCTTGCTTGTCCCACCTGATTCAACAATTTCCACGATTGTAGGGGATTGTTGATCTTGAAGTTGTGATTGTGCATCGAAACTATTTTTATGGGAGATCCCCTCATAGGGAGGAGGGCCTGAGGGAGTATAGGGATTAGCCACCCCTAAAACAAAAGGCCCGATCAAGGTTATAGGAACTGCATGATTTTTTGGAGAGGCCCCAAATTTATTTTCGAAAACCATCCATTGAGCTTTAGATCTTCCATTTGCATGTTGTGTTGGAGGGGCCTTCTTGCAATTTTTTGCAAAATGATCACCATATTCATGGTAGATTTTGCACTTGAAGGGTAGATATTTGTGTTCTAGTTGATGAACATGTTGCCAAATGTCTAGAGTGATTAATATTTCTTCTGAGATCCCTTTCTCTAGGTCAACCTAAACACATATTTGGGTGTAGAAGAACATATTTTTGTTGGGTTTTGATCTATCTATGTATTTACCAAGGGAGTTACCGATACAGAGCAAAGCATTGTCACTCTAGAAATGAAGGGGAAGATGAGGGAGATGAACCCAGATCAAGATTGCTAAAGGCATATCATTTTCAATATTAATTTCAGATACATTCATCTAGCCTTGAGGAAATATTGTCCACTACATAATATTTGATCTTTGTATTCCTTAAGCTAAAAAAGGAATGCATAAAATCCTCAGCCGCAAAATAAATGATTTAAGGATCCTTTGATGACATGAATCCATTTTTTGTGGAGCCAAATGGATACTGACTTTGGGGAGGGCCATATATTACTAAATTGGCCAATCAAATCACGATCTGATAGGGATAAATATTTGTGTCTCGCAGCTGAGGAAGGAAGCACAATTTTTGACATTTCATCTAATTTTTTGATAAAACTGGATGGGGCCAATTTAATTTGATTTATGGAGGCTGAAACCAGAGAGTGAAAGGCATATATGTCTACATCAAGCAGGGGTGGTTTCCCCCCTGGGTATGGGTGTCCATCACGATCAAAACCAAGGGAATATAGTCTTTAGTTTTGCAACTTTCTTAGTGTAGAATGGTTTTATGAACTTTGTTAGCACTTATTCTTGCAAGGGGATGTTTTTCCTTTGAAGTTAGCCATTGGGCGACCAAATGCGAGAAATAGGGTTTAAAAACCCACCATATGCATTTTTATCCAAAGGTGTGGCGCAATTATGCAAAGGTGCGCACATACCAAGTCGGTAAAAATCCATCAAGCATAGGCTCAGTCTCAGTCGTCGAATCCATCAGATAAATTAGATCAACGACCATTGGGCGATCGGGATTATAGAGTTGTGCAAAGTTTAGCATCAGACCAAGGCCCGAAATCCTGAAATTTGGGCCGTTCATTTCAGAGAGACTTGTGGCACACGATCAACATAGTCACGATTTTGCGATCAGGAGGTCTAGAGTCGATCACATCAGATCTCGTGAAATGCGAAATCACGAAAAGATCGCAGCCGTTGATCACGCGAGCGGGCAAAGACCAGTTTCCAACGACAAGGATCCATCCATGGTGCAGATCAAAGGTCATCGGGTAGTCAGGGCAGTGAAGTTACCTGAAGTTTAGTGCCAGGGTGGAGGCTCGAGATCAAAGGTCAAGTGAAGTTTGATCTGGGCCGTAGATATTGAGGAGACAGGTGGCGATCATCCGAGGTTTCGTAGAAATGACTTTCGGGGGTTTTGTAATGAGCTACACACAATTTTCACAAAATGCGAAATAGATCCGAGCCATCCATTCTAGCAGGACACATGGCGCATGATCAACTTTTCGCTGACTCGCTACTGAAGAAAGTCAACAGAGGGAGCAGAGAGAACTTGCGATATGCGAAGTGACGAGGCGTAGGAAGTTCTAGCCCCGAGACATAGCCAGAGGCCATGTGGCAGAGATGAAGGGAGGAGCTAACTTGAGTTAAGACCCATCAATTTTTCAGTAACCAAGAGTTTTAAGGACAAGAATTTGACTCCTTCTCATCGCCGATACGCGAAATGCGACAAGTCCCTTTTGGGCCCAATCAGGGGTCACATAGCAAGGTCGCATGGGGAGAATCCAAGGGAGGAGCTAAGGACCGTTAAGCCCTATTTCGGGTTTCAGAACTTGAAGGAGTCGAGAGACTCAATAGAAGGATTTGCAAAGTCGTGAATTCCGAAATGCCTTTGGTGTTTAGGCTTGTGGTTAGAGGGGCTAGCGCTCGCCGTGTAGTTTTCTCAGGAAAAGGAATGGCACCAAAGGGAAAAAGCCACGCCAAAGAGCCTAGAGTGTTTGTGTTTGAAAACAGAAGGAAAGAAGCGAGGCCCAAGGTTCTGAATCCATCTTGAGGAAATCATGGGCACCACCTATGACATTGATGTGTGTCATGCTTCATCCTTATCCTATGACAGTTAATTAATGGAAGGAGGGGGAGGTAGTTGAAACCTCGTTTCACCCTATAAATGGAAGGCATGGAAGCACCGACCGTAGAGGTAGGCTGTTAGCCCAGGGTCACTTTGTCAATGAATTTTTCTCCAGATCCATGGAGATCTGAGCCAATGTCTGACAAAGACTGCATGCACAGTCTGCAAAAGATCACGCACATGCAAAGAATTAAATGCAATGACCAGAGCACGTTTCAGAAGGGATCAGTTTCTCTGAGTATAGATACTAAGTTTCATATGTTTTAGGGGTATTTGGTTGAGTAGAGCTCCCATTTTGTAATATGTTTTAACACCAGAGATGTGCCTAGTTATGTAATCGATTTGAGACTTTCAGTTAATAGAAGTCAACTTATTTCCATCTCTCTGTAAACATTGTGTTAAGACACTCGAAATTGGAGGATACAGTCAAGGGTTGTTATGCTGCTGAAATGTAGGTTTGATTACACTAGCATAGTGACCAGTTTTAATCAGCTTCCCTTATTATCTTTTTCCCTCTCGCACCGAATGGCTCGGAATTGGAGGATCCAGTCGAGTTGTTGCAGTTACAGGATGATGGAGGTTTGATCATAATGCAGCTGTAACTATGTCCTTTGTAGACACATTTCAGTGTCTGAAATTTGGTTTCAAGAACATCATTGAGCTTGAGTTTTTCCCCTAGAAGTTGCTGGAAAGTTGGATGCCCATAGAAGTTTTGTTTGTCTTCTCACCAAGTATTCCCTCTACTCGCTTTAAAACTCAACTCACTGGCTGAAGTTAATGTGGCCCTCACTTCCCTGTGCATTTCTTGTTTGGTTCTGTGTTGTAACATCATTCTAGTGTTGAGTTTTGTCCATTGACCTCCAACCATTTAAACCAACAACCAACAAAAACTGATGGATATCAGGCTTACCTCTGCAGTAATCCAAAGGCGACTTCTGGTGCTAACATTTATGGCGCCATTGTCGGGGATGAAATTGAAGATTTTCCCTGGGTAGAATGACAACGTTTACTAGTTCTGAAGGTGCATCAGAACTTAGTACTTCAAAGATTGCAATTGTGTACCTGGCGACTCCACTGAGGCGATTCTATTGTCTCGGTTTTGCTGTTTCGGTGTTACTGCTTCCGGCTACACCTGATAGCCCTCAGGATAATACAATGATCATATCTGGCCTTTGATGGTGAACGAAGGCCATACACACTCATTCTACATATCATTCACCTGGCGACTCCATGGTTGAGGGATCATTTCGCGACTCCACTGGTTTGAAATGGACAAAATCTTGGCTCGGAGGTTTGCTTCTTTTAATTTTTCTGTTGTTCCTGGTTTTCCTAATGTTGTCCCTACTATGGATGAATGGGGTGATTATTTTCCCATAGTTAGAGGGCATGTATAGGAAAACCCATCTCAGCATCTTCGTGAGTTTCTGTTGGATTACTGAGAGGGGGGGTGAATCAGTAATAACGTAATTATAATCCCTTTTCTTCAAATGTTATATCAATGTAGAATTATTATCCAATAATGAACAGTAATAAATAAACAATCACACACATACACAGTACACCAGTGTTTTACGTGGAAACCCAAATCGGGAGAAAACCACATAATACTTGTTTTACGTGGAAACCCAAATCGAGAAAACTTCACATAATGCTTTTTCTATATGTCTTGAAGAATTACATCTACTAGCACCAACTTCCTTTTGTTTTCCAACTACAACTAGAAAGAGGCTCAGCCTCTAGTTTCACAAGCAACTGAGGGAAGCTCCAACTCCCCAAATCTCTGCTACAACTGTATGAGGGCTACAACCCCCTAATGTTCTCCAAATGATAACCGGGAAGGTACAACCACTGCCTCTTGCCCCGTCTCTCTACTCACCCCCAGAAGTAGAATGTCAGAACCATCATTACACTATCACTATGAATACAACAGAACCTCGTACTAATAAATCTGTTCATGCATCAACTCAGACTATAAACAAGTGTATCAACTATGCACCAACTTCTACATCAACCTGTAATCAAATTGTACCATAAAGAAGTGAATCCAACCATGTGCCAAGTATGTACCAATGTGTCAACTAATCATTAACTATGACTCATCAATATAAAATTAACATCATCAACTATACACCTCATGTAAAATTCTAAACTCATCAACTACTTGTTCTGGAACCATGTACAACATGTATCTCAACCAAAAGCCTCATCAATTTCATTTATCATCCAATCTGATTTGTAGATCTGTAATAGACTCGTATATGATCATGAGTTCCAAACCTTCCTTAACTTTAAAAAACAAGAGACTAAATATTTTTCATCAACCTTTTAGTTTCACATGCCTAGTTTTTGGATTAGTCAACAACCCTAACTTGAAGTAATCATAACTTTGAGATGTAATGTATAAAGATATGAAAACTGATACACAATTTTCTTTCAGTTTTTTATAATTCCTCCAAGTGGCACTCATTTTGAACCTCTCATAAAAGGAGTTATAAATAAAATGGCATGTCTTACTAATTCGGGCTTATTCTAGAGAGAAACTTGTAGAGTGTGCCCCACAAATGTAATGTTTTATGAAATGATCTAAAACTGTTACAATGAATACTATAGAATGTGCCCTAACCAACACAATTGGTCTTACTGAATTTGATCTGTTATGAAGAACTTACGATTTTTACTCAAAACACCCGATTTTGACTATTTCTTTGTGGATCCGCCACAACCTTATTTTCCAGAGAGTGTAACTCCTAAAATGAACTATCTCAACAAGATGAATTCTTTAACCTCACAGATGTTTGATATGTTTTCTCACTTTGCATAGAAATTCATGATCTGAATCATTATAGAAAAAGTTAGGAAGGAAATGGTAAGATGACTCTAAAATAACATACCTTAGAAAGCATCCATCAAAAGAATTTATCCTTCCTTTGCATTTCGGCCTTCTTTTCTTCACTTTCCTTTAGAATTTCAGCTTAGATATCATTTGCATAATTCCCTCATACAACTATATATATACCTAAGACACTCCATAGATATTCAATATGCTCAAGTGTGTTTCAAAATGAGAGAGCCTTGCATCTAATTTATACTCTCCAAGTAACTTAAAAACATCTTTTAGGTCACTCTTGACCCCAGCCTTCTTATTTTAGGGTTGGGTCCACTTAATTTCTACATTAAAATTATGATTGAAATAATTTATTTTGTATTCACTTTGAATTATAATACACTATCACTTCACTTTTATTATTTACCCTTTAAAATCTCTTAAACCACTTTGATTACTTTGACCTTGGGGCTTCTAGATGACACATGAGGGTCTCCAATCAGAAGGCCATAACTCTCAAACCGTAGGAGTTATGACGCTTCATACCAGAAATGGCATGACATGTAATATCCATATAGAATAGTATTATCTGAAAATATATCATAACTCATACCATTGGCTCCAATCAAACAAACTTGGGGTCCATTACCCAAAACCCGGTCTCTAACTTCTCATGGCTATAACTCTCTAAATCGCGGAGGAGTGTGACGCCCACATACCACCGAAATGACATGGACAAGAACTATTCATCTAGGATATTTTCCTTAACAAATCTACTTTCCTTCATCCTCATTATTCCACAATTAATCATGGGTTCTCTTACTCCACAAAGCTGCTTCCTTCCTCAGGAGGGATTTCACCAAGGGGACCACTTCTAACAGTTCATCCATAAGCCATTTCTTATCAACCATGAAAAATAATGAGTCATATTTATATCAAACACTATTGGGTCCATTACCCAAACCTTTTTGCTACCAGAATTCGCTACCAACTTTTCTTCAAGGGTTGATATCAATGACAATCAACCTAATCAACACTTCCCTCTTTGCATTGATGGAAACATCACATGCAACACTCCAAACCATATCACTCATTCTCCCCTTGAAAACATGCCTCTGTCATTCCCTTCGTGATCTAATAAATCTGATCTCTCCTGAACCATGCCTCGTCAGAGATTTGATAATCTGATCCTTGAACCATGCTCGTTCCTTCCCATTTGTAAATCTTCCTTTGTCATCAATGGCAAGGTATCTTTTCATCTGCTACTCCTGCATGACCGGCTCCTCTTATGGTGCTTCCTCATGTACATCTAAGATACAGTAGGATAAGCATTAAAAAATCATTTTGAGTAGAAATAACTCAAGTCTTTGGCTAAGATATTCAAAGGTTTCCCGTGAAGTGGTTTTGTAAAGATGTTCGCCACTTGTTCTTTTCTGTCCACATACTCAACTCTCATTTTTTGCAACCTGCTTCCATAGAAAGTGATACTTGATTGGAATGTAAAAGCAGTCTTGGAGTGCATCATCGGGTTTTTGAGATACCGATGGCACTTGTATTATCACAATATATTGGAATGGGCTCATCATACTCAACCCAGAGCATCTCACAAAGTTTGTTTCATCCAGTTAGAACCTATGGCAACATGTTGTTGTCAGAATATACTTCTGGCTGTAGATAGAGATACCTGGTCGATTGGCTTCTTTCTTAGCCATTATACCAATCACTCACCTAAGTATAATTTTGCTCCACTGGTGCTTCATTGTCATCAATACAACCCCTACCTGAATATGTGACCGTAGGCCATAAGTGATAGATCTTTGTCCTTTGGATACCATAATCCAAACTCTCCTCTTCCTTTGAGATGGAAGATCCTCTTTATCGCTAATACATGTGATTCCTTTGGTGCTACTTTGAAATCATGCTACCCGTCCAACTACTTCCCGTGATACATCTGGTCTGATGTTGTCACATATAGTAGGTCGCCAATCATTGACCTATATTTCTCCTGATTCAGAGACTTGAATCATCATACTTGTTGAACTTATAACCTGGTTTGTATGGAGATAATCAGTTTGCAATCTTCCATTTCAACCTCTTTAGTATTTCTCTGACATACTTGGTTTGAGAAATAAAATTCCTTGGTTGTTGACGTGATCTGAAGTTCCTTAAAGAAGGATAGTTCTCCGAGCAATGACATTTCAAATTCACTGCATGTCTTTTGCAAATTTCCGGCTTAACTCACATCATCACTTCCAAAATAATATCATCAACATAAACTTCAATAATAAAATATTACCTTGACTCTTACTCGATGTAGAGGTTGTCACGACTTCCTTTTCTCAACCCTCAGCCGCAGATATTTATCTAGTATGGAGTACCATGCTCTAGGGGACTTCCAGTTTTTAGACCATACAAGGCCTTCTTTAATTTACAGCTACATAGTTTGTAGCATTATCTCTAATAACCGAAACTCTTCCGCTGTTCAATGTGACTTTTCTTCGTCTCTATCTGTAAAAAGTTGATTTACTGGCCCATCCTGATATACTTTAACATTTTGGATTCATGTATGTTTTCAAAGCAACAGATTGCTTCCATTCTCAACTGGGGCATATGTCTTTTCAGTTCCATTCTAAATTGCATATCCTTATATTCAATCTATAGCTTTGTTCTCAGAATCATTCATCTTCATTCAATTTATTCCTAAAACCCATTTTGTGCCGACACATTTTATTCTTTGGTCTTTGAACCAATTCCCTGCAAGCCTGCCATTTTTTCTATTTGATCCAATTCTTCTTTCATTCTCTTATTCCAAAATTCATCCTTGTTGGCTTCTTCAAAATGCTTTGGTTCAATTGTAGATAAGAGTGCTAGGTGTGTTTTGTTCCATGAACGGATTTTTCAGTCTCAACTCCTACATCTTTGCTCTCCAAATAACCATCTCATGATGATTCTTCCTCAGACTAAGCCAGGTGTCTTGGAGATACTTTCTAAAATTGCTCTTCTACTTCTACAGAATTCTCTTCATATTCATCTTCATATTCCTCTTCTTCTTCTTCTTTTCATCTTCTTCTTCAAAAAGTTGTTCCATTGGATTGTTTTCTTTTCTTGATTCTGGTCCGCCTGTTTCATCAATTGTTACTGGATGCTTTCCTACAACTTTGTTTAATCTTATAGAATGTAATGACTTGTATGATTCCTTTGTACTTGAGTAACCAATGTAAGTATTCCTTTGTCCACAAGAGTCAAACTTTCCCATTCGCCATCTTCTTTGATGTAACATTTGCTTCCAAAACTCCTCCAAGTGCTTCACATTTGTTATTATCTTCCTTTCCATAGTTCGCATGGAGTTTTATCAATGTTGTTTTATGAGCATTAGCTTTGTTTTGATTGTGAATCAAGTTGTATGCACTGGCCCATGTCCAAAAAATATCACAACTTTGAATCCATTATCATTGTTTGAGCCATTTCTGTACAGCCCTATTCTTCTTCTCAACAACTCCATTTCATGTTGAGGTGTTCTAGTGACTAAGAATTGTCTTTTATTCCATGATTGCTACAAAAGAGGTCCATAAATTCCTTTGAGGGTAATTCTCCTCCATTATCCATCTTGCTATTTGATTCTTGAATCCATCTCATTTTCTCTCAACCATTTCTTTGTAGATCTTGAATTTTCAAAGATTTTAATTTGTTCTTGAGAAAGAACCTAGCTCATTCTTGTATAACTAACTAATAACATAAAGTATCTCTCTCACCTTTTAAGCCTTTTGTTGTGAAGTTGGTCCAAATTTCAGATCAAGATGCACACTCTAATGGTTTTGTTGTTGAATATTCCTTTGATTTGAACCTCTGTCTTTGTTTTGTTTTCCTTGTTGGCAGGCAATGCTTGCATAAGTACATATTTTGATCTAGGCATTTATCTGATCAGAGCTTTTGCTAACTTTGACAAGGTTATCAAAAATGTATGTGACCTTGTATCTTTTCCTCGGTGCCATAGCCAACTTTCATCTTCCTTCTAGACAACACTTTTCATTTCCACTCGCTTAACACATATATGTTGTTTGAAGTTCTCAAGAAATGCATTTTTACCACCTCTAACCTTCTTTTTTATTATCTCACACTTTGTGAATCGAAAAGTAACTTTACATGAGACCTTGGTCACACATTTGACTCACACTTAAAAATAATATTATGTTTCATATCTTCTCTACTAGTAGAACATTTTTCTCTTTTCATTCTTGTTTCCAATCTGTGATCAGTGCCTTCTCCAATGATTTGGATGAACTATCATTTCCAAAGGAGACTGATCCATATCTTTCCTCCTCAGAATGTAAGAAACTTGTCTCCATCACTCCACACATAAGGTTTTGAACATCCATCACAACATACCAACCATGTTTCTTCATCTTAGCTTGTAGAGTTTGCATTCTTCATTGCTATACTCCATCTTGCTTTTCTTATCCATGTCATTTTCTCTCAGATTCTTGTTTGTGACCCTGCTGAGGTTCTTTAGGAGGGATCACATGCCTGCACTTCTTGGCCATGTGTCCAAATTGTTACATTTGTAACATTCCACCTCTGCTCAAGATTCAAACCTGTTGTAACTTTATCTCTCTCTTGTTTCACTAGGTCTTCTTGAACAACCTTCAGATGGCTCTCAAAGTAGTTATTGTTCCCTGTTAGCTCGTAATTTACAAATCTTTATGTCCAAATGCCTATTACAAGCATAACATAAACCAAAATATAGTTTGATACCCAGAAGGAAGATCTTATGAAAGGAGGTTCTCTTATGAATCCTTCTTCTGTGAGTCCTCGCCTATCTGTTGATTCTGGAATTTGAATCTTCTGGGTGGAGTGTCCCTATGATCTTCCTTTTATATCTTTTTTTTTCCCTTTATTGCTTCTCTTCAAGATACTTTTGGTTATGTTTCTTGTTCTTTTGTTTGGGAGCTTGATCCCTTTTTCTGTATGATTGCATCCAAGTCCCGACTTGTCAAGATAAGATTTTGACTGCAATAATGTCATCCAATCTTGGATATTCTATATTTTTATTTTGAATATCCTTTCTTTAGTGTGACAATCTTTGTTTCCAGGTTTCCAATGATCCCGTCTTTTCCTTCTAATGCTCTTTTTTGAGTGCTTCTTCAATTCTTTTGTTTCCTTCTCTTTCTTTTGAACCTTTCCAATTTTGTAATCATTTGTTCTAGTTCTTGAGTGCCTTTTTCTTATCTAGTTCAGTTTCTTGCTTGTAGCTTTGGTTTTTCTTCTTTTCTTCTCCACAACTTCATGGAACTCATTAATTCTTCTAAGTCAACTTTTTGCCTCTTCAATTTCTTCATTTCTTCTTCATATTCTCTTCGGAGTCTTCTTTTATCAGTTCCTGTCACATGAATTGTAAACTCTCCCTATTTCATCATGGTTGACTTCATCTTCATCTGATGATGAGATGTCTCTTTGTGCAAAAGTTTTCCTTGAAAAATTTCTGTAGTTCTTTTACCTTTTATATGTTTGTCTGCCATTTCTTTGAGTAACCTTCATCATTTCTTTTTTTCTATGAGGACATTTGTTAAGAAGCAAAATGATTCAATGTCCTCATCACAATTAAAACAAATTAAAGGGAAGCTTACTGTATCACTGGTTCCCTTGTTCAAATTTTTTGACTCTAAGTTGGCCACTTCATCATCTTTCGAGATTGTTGTTGCTTATATTCTTCTTGTTCTTTTTCTTTTGCTTTGATCTTTGGATGCTTGAAGGTCGCTTTTACATCTCGATTTTCCTTGCTTTAGCCCTCATCTCTATATGTCAGTGGAAGATTCCATGTACTGTTCTTTCTTTTCTTATTGAGTTTAGATCCTGACCTTTTCTTCTAGTGTCAGACATCTTAGGGTTGAATCTCATAGGAAGAGATCTTAAGTACCTTTTGAACAATTACAGATTCTTCAGATTTTCTCCCAATCTTATGATTTCATTCATTGTTTCATTGAATCGTAAGAAGTAGGCTGTGGTATATTCATCTTCCTTCATTTATATTGCTTGAACTGACGTAGTTTGAAGCTTTGTTGTTTTGACTCTTGAATCTCCTTCATAAATATTTCAAAGCTTGTCCCAAATTTCTTTAGCATATTTACAATGTACAACTTTGGTGAATACCTATCATCGGTGACCATTCAAAAGGGCATTTATGGTTTTGAAATTATTCTCATCAGTTTCATCGCTTTGTCACTTGTTGGTGGAATTACTGGTGTCAGAGATCCATCTACACTATTGCCAAACTTGGAAATCCCCTGCGTCTTCCTCAGATATATTCCTTCATCCTTATGCTCCAAAAACATACTGGCCCATCAAACTATGTATTCCATTTTTATACAAGCTATTTCACTCCATGATCTACCTTTCAAGCAGTTAAACTCATTAAGGAACCTTCTCTCGATACCACAATTGTTGGATTAATGAGGGGGGTGAATCTCAAGACAATCGTGTAATTATAATCCTTTTCTTCAAATGTTATAATTAATGTGAATTATTATTCAATAATGAGCAATTATAAATGAACAATTCACACACATACACAATACACCAAGAGCCACGTGGAAACTCAAATTGGGAGAAAACCACAGAAAGTTTTTCTTATATGTCTTGAAGAATTGAGTTCATTGGAAGTGTCTAATTTTTGGAGCTTTGTTTTCCGACTGCAACTGAAGGAGGCTCCAACCTCCTAGTTTCCTCACAAAGGCCAAACCCCGAGGGAAGCTCCCAAATTCCCAAATTGCTACAAACTGGCAAGGAGGCTAGAACCCCAATGCCTTCAAGTTATAACTGAAGGTGGCTACAACCACCTGCCCTTGCCTCCAGTCTCGCCAATTCTCAAGTAGAAGTAGAATGATGGAATCCACTGTCATTCACTGTGGGAGATATAACCAGAACCCTAGAATAATAAATCTGAACCATGTATCAACCATGCATCAAATCTTCAGTATTTCATAAACAAGTGTATCTACCATGCACCAACCTGTGATCAACTCACTATAAAGTAGTGTATCCAACTATGTGCTAACTATGTACTAATAATGTGTCAACTACTCTAATAACTATGACTCATCAATATGTACCAATGATCCAACAACTATACACCTCTACATGTGCACCAACTCATCAACTACTATTCCAAACTATGTATCACTCAACATGTACCTCAACCAAAAGCCTCATCAATTTCATCATCCAAATATGATTTGTAGCTCTATAATAGACCTGGTGTATATGATCACATTCCTGCAAACCTTCCTTAACTTTAAAAACAAGAGACTAACATTTTCATCAAACTTTTCTTTAGTCTCACATGCCTAGTATTGGATTAGTCAACAACCCTAACTTGAAGTAATCATAACTTTGAACCTATAATGTATAAAGATATGAAACTTATACACAATTTTCTTCAGTTTTTTTGTGCAATTCCTCCAAGTGGCACTACTTGGAACCTATCAGAAAAGGAGTTATAGAAAAAATGACATACCTTGCTGAATTTTGGCTTATTCTAGAGAGCGACCTTGTAGAGCGTGCCCCACAAAAAATATTTGATGAGATGATATGAAACTATTACATAGAATACTAAAGACTGTACCCTAACCAACACAATTGGTCTCACTAAATTTGGATTTGTTATGAAGAAGTTATGACGTTTTTACTCGAAACACCTGATTTTGACTAGTTTCAGGACTGGCCACAAACCCTATTTTCCACAGAGTGTAACTCCCAAAATACAATGACCCACAAGATGAATTTTTAACCACATATACTTGGATATGTTTTCTCATTTTTATAGAAATTTCAGGATCTGAATCATTATAGAAAAAAAGTTATAGCGAAAATGGTGAGATGACTTGAAAATAACATACCTTAGAAAGCACCATCAAAAGAATTTATCCTTCCTTGCATTTCGGCCTTGTTTTCTTCACTTTCCTCAGAATTTCGGCTTGAATATCATTTGTATACCTCAGACACCTATATATATTCAGTATGCTCAAGTGTGTTTCAAATGAGAGAGCCTTGCCTCTTATTTATACTCTCCAAGTAGCTTCCTTAAAAACATCTTCTAGGTCACTTGGCCCCACTTTCCTTATTTTAGGGTCAGGTCCACTTCTAGTTTCTCAATTAAAATTATGATTGAAATAATTTATTTTGTATTCACTTTGAATTATAATACACTCATCACTTCACTTTATTATTTTCCTTTTAAAATCTCTTAAACCACTTTGATTACTTTGACCTTTTGGGGCTTCTAGATGACATATGAGGGTCCTCCAAC
>SNQJ01S0002429.1:359024-395638 GCA_010110895.2 Picea sitchensis | reverse complement strand
TTTATTTTGTATTTAGTTTGAATTATAATACACTCATCACTTCACTTTATTATTTTCCTTTTAAAATCTCTTAAACCACTTTGATTACTTTGACCTTTTGGGGCTTCTAGATGACATATGAGGGTCCTCCAACTTCGTAAGGCGATAACTCTCAAACCGCGAGGAGTTATGTGAAATTCTACATACCACCATAAATTACATGACATGTTCTATCCATATAGAATAGTATTATCTGAAAATATATCATAACTCATACCATTACCCATCAAACAAACTTGGGTCCATTACCCAAACCTGTGGTCTCCAGCTTCTCATGGCCATAACTCTCTAACCATGAGGAATTATGTGACGTTCCACATACCTCTGGAAATGACATGACAAGAACTATCCATCTAGGGTATTTTCCATAACAAATTCACTTTCCTTCATCTCATTATTCCATAATTAAGCATGGGTTCTCTTACCCCACAAAGCGTCTTCCCATGAGGGCTTTCACCATAAGGGGACAACTTTGGAGTTCATCCATATTTAATTCTTATCAACCATTAAAAAAAAATAACGATTCATATTTATATCAAACACTATTAGGTCCATTACCCA
Organism: Picea sitchensis; assembly: GCA_010110895.2. NCBI lineage: Eukaryota > Viridiplantae > Streptophyta > Pinopsida > Pinales > Pinaceae > Picea > Picea sitchensis. The sequence continues at coordinate 395,038 of SNQJ01S0002429.1, read as the reverse complement.
AACCTTTGTGCTACAGGTCTTTCTTCAAGGGTTGTCATCAATGACAACCAACCTTAATCAACAGTTTCATGAACTCATGCATCAATGGGATATACATCACGAGGATGTATTATTAAAAATGTTCATGTTATCATTAGTAGGGTATGCTCATAAATGGTATCAATATTTACCCCTTGCTAGCATGTCCTCCTTGAGAGAGTTTCATGCATCCTTTTGTAGGCACTGTCAAAGGCATTATTCCTCTGAGTTAATATGTCATAATTGTTGTGAGGAATATGAAGGCCATGATAAAGATGTGGTTGTGTCTTATGAAATCTACGAGGATGAGGACCATGAAGAGGAGGATGCTATGGGCAAGTTGATAGAGCTGGTAGAATATCTCTCTGCAGAGATAGAAGAGTTGAAGGAAGATCATGACTGCTGCCTTTTTGAAGAAAATACAGAGGATTTTCCAGTTCTTGAAGTTGTTGTCCTTGGAGGCCCTACTGATGAGGGTAGTATTCAAGATTACATGGTGGTAGAGACATTAGTTTCTGCCCCTCATAATCCTGTTGTCTAGGTTTTAAAGGAACGAGACATTGTGGAGGAGGATTCTTTTCTTTTTCTTCATGAGATTTCCCATGATGTGTTTACATTTGGGACTGAAAAGAAGGATCGGGAGATTGTTCCACTTTGGCCTGTTGTCCCTAGATTTGAGGATTATTCAGACGAAGAGAAATAGAGCCCCACATCACAATTCACTAACCATAGAAGCGACCAACCTATATATGACAATTACGAATCAAGTTATGAGCTGGATGTGCAGGATTTCCAAGAACATACTGTTGGGCCTTATCCTCTATTCATTAAGCATGATTATCTTGAGGAAATCATCCCTCTTGGACCTTTCGAAGTCATTAAGCAGCAAGATGAAGAGCAAAGTTTTCCCATGGGTCCTGTTTATGATGATTATGAATCTGACCCTTGGGAGAGCCAAGAAGAAGAACTAGAAGAACCAGAGGAGAAACAGAAGGAGAATTTTATCTCCTGTTTAGAACCTGTTAATGAGCAGACATCGCCTGAGACTAGTCAACCTGTATCGAATGTTCACCCTCCTGTGCCTACCAGAGAGATTCAATGATGTGTGAGCAGCTGTGTAGCAGAGAAGGATGTTTGTTACCAATTTTCTGGAGTTTGTCACTTGGCCTATGAGCCTATGAAGGAATACATGGAGTTGTATTTCCTTCATGTTTTGAAGCCGCCCAGCTTTATCCCGACCTCAACATTAGGAGGAAAGCTGAAGAATGTAACTGTTCTGCTATCATGGTTGCATTACCTGTTATCAATCATCGACGGAGTGAAGGAGCTTCCAGTTAGGAAGTTGCTTGAATGGCTGTGGTGGAAGTTGGCTTTCACCTAACACTATGTAAAATTTTATTAGTTTAGGATTGTACATAAATAAGCTCCTTCGAGCATGTGTGTTTATTTTTTGTTTTTACTTTCGGCTTGTATTTTTAACAGTGTGTTTTGAGCTTGACTCCATAGCCCAACATAAGGCGTCTAAAACTGCAAATGGAGATCTTAGAGCCTCGCAGAGAGGACTCTATCCCCCATGGAGCCTAATGTTAGAACTTATTCTTGCAAGGGGATGTTTTTCCTTTGAAGTTGGCCATTGGGTGACCAAATGCGAGAAATAGGGTTTAAAAACCCACCATATGCATTTTTATCCAAAGGCGTGGCACGATTATGCAAAGTCACACACATACCTGGCCAATGAAAATCCATCAAGCACAGGCTCAGTCTCAACCGTCGGATACATCATATAAATTAGATCGGTGGCCATCAGGTGATCGGGATTATAGAGTTGCACAAATTTTAGCATCAAGCCAAGGCCCGAAATTCTGAAATCTGGGATGTTCATTTCAGAGGGACATGTGGCGCATGATCAACATAGTCGCAATTTTACAATCGGGAGGTCAAGAGTCGATCACATCAGATCTTGCAAAATGAGAAATCATGAAAAGATCACAATCGTTGATCAAGTGAGCAGGCAAAGACCAGTTTCCAATGGCAAGGATCCATCGATGGAGCCGATCGACGGTCATCGAGTAGTCAGGGCAATGAAGTTTCCTGAAGTTTAGTGCCAGGGTGGAGGGTCAAGATCAAAGGTTAAGAAAAGTTTGATCTGGGATGTATATATTGAGGAGACAGGTGGCGGTCATCCAAGGTTTCACATAAATGACTTTCGGGGGTTTTGTAATGAGCTACACGCAATTTTTGTGAAATGCGAAATTGCGAAATAGATTTGAGCCATCCATTCCAGCAGGACACATGGCGCAAGATCAACGTTTCACTGAATAACTACTAAAGAAATTCAACAGAGGGAGCAGGGAGAACTCGCGATACGTGAAGTGTCGAGGCGCTCGAAAGTTCTAGCCCCGGGACATAGCCAGAGGCCATGTGGAAGAGCTAAAGGGAGGAGATAACTCGAGTTAAGCCCTATCACGTTTTTGGTAACCGGGAGTTCGAAGGAAAGGAGTCGACTCCTTCCCATCACCGATATGCAAAAAGAGACGAGTGCCTTTTGGGCCCAATTGGTGGTCACAGAGCAGGGTCGCATGCGTAGAATCCAAGGGAGGAGCTAAGGACCGTTAAGCCCTATTTCGGGTTTCAGAACTTGAAGGAGTCAAGAGACTCAACAGAAGTATTCATGAAGTCAGGAATTTCGAAATGCCTTTGGTGTTTAGGCTTGTGGTCAAAGCGTTTAGCGCTCATTGTGTAGTTTTCTCAGGAAAAGGAATAGCGCCAAAGGGAAAAGTCTGCGCCAAAGAGCCGAGAGTGCTCGTGTTTGAAAGTAAAAGGAAAGAAGCGAGGCCCAAAGTTCTGAAGCCATATTGAGGAAGTCATGGGCACTGCCTACGACATTGATGTGTGTCAGGCTTCATCCTGATCTCGAGACAGTTAGTTAATGGAAGCAGGGGGAGGTAGTTGAAACCTTGTTTCACCCTGTAAATGGAAGGCATGGAAGCACCGACCGTAGAGGCAGGCTATCAGCCCAGGGTTACTCTATCAATAAATGTTTCTCCAGAGCTATGAAAATCTGAGCCAATTTCTGACAAAGACTATGTGCACAATATGCAAAAGATCACGTACACGCAAAGCATTAAATGCAATGACCAAAGAACGTTTCAGAAGGGAGCAATTGATCTGAGTATAGATAATGAGTTTTGACATGTTGTAGGGGTCTTTGGTTGAGCAGAGCTCCCATTTTGTAATATGTTTTAACACCAGAGTTGTGCCTAGTTATGTAATCAATTTGAGACTTTCAGTTAATAGAAGTCATCTTCTTTCCATCTCTATGTAAACACTGTGTTAAGACACTCAAAATTGGAGGATCCGGTCGAGCTATTGCAGTTACAGGATGATGGAGGTTTGATCATACTGCAGCTGTATTTGTGTCCTTTGTAGACACATTTCAGTGTCTGAAATTTGGTTTCGAGAACATCATTGAGCCTGAGTTTTTCCCCTTGAAGATGCTGGAAAGCTGGATGCCCATAGCAGTTTTGTTTGTCTTCTCACCAAGTCTTCCCTCTACTCGCTTTAAAACTCAACTCACTGGCTAAAGTTAATGTGGCCCTCACTTCCCTGTGCATTTCTTGTCCAGTTCTATGTTGTAACATCATTCTAGTGCTTCATTTTGTCCATTGAACTCCAACCATTTAAAACAACAACGAACAAAAACTGATGGGTATCAGGCTTACCTCTGCAACAATCCAGAGGCAACTTCTGGTTCTAAAAAACTCAATGTTGATGTAACACCTTTGTTGGGATTATTTGGTACATACTGGAATGTAATATGTGAAGAAAGGTGCAGAGTAGATTCCCAACAAATTATATGTTTAAGAGCTTGGTGTATAGGTTGTGCCAAAGGGAACATTTGGAAACACACATATTTTCCTTTTCCATGCAAGCCTCAAGTTATATGTGGAGAGCTTTATACTAGGAGTTTACGGTACATAGATATTTTTTTTCATGTATTTCCAATTTAATCACTTTGGGTCTATCAAAAGTATCCACAGTGGGTAATAGTTGGATGTAAAATTTAATTCCACATCTAATGAGTGCTTATGCTTGAAATTTGACTAAACCTGTAAGGAGATAAGTAAAAAATATGTTTGAAAAAAGTAATTTTCTTTTTTTCCCTTTGAAAGTTCATAGCTCTTATTTTTATTATTTTAACTATTATTTTATTATTTTCCCTAGGAAACCCATTTTAGACCTCAAAATTTCTCTAATGAGCCAAAATAGTCTTCGTGAAAAAATAATATAGCTTGTGATCATCGCTAACACTGCCTACAATAAAATTATATTAAAGTACATACATTAAAAGCAAAATGTTTCTTTAAAAAATCACATGAAATTGTATTTTTATATTATTGTAAGGACATATAGCATATGGTATGGATTATTTACCACACTGACAATCCTTCTCTCTTGGAGAGATATCTACTGGAAGGGTTTGTGATGGATGCAATTATCCCAAAAGGTTACATTAATATATTTATCGTGCGTGCTATGATTTTTGCACCAATTATATTGACACACTTTTATTTCACTGCCTTATCATGCAACTATACTTGTTATTTTTCACCTCCGAAGAATAATCCCATTACTCACACAATTATCCTGCTATGATTAACAATTGGATGAATGCATTATTGGATAGTGGGAATTAAAAGGGGAGATGAAGATTGGTCATATCTCCATCATTCAATCATGCACCCTCCATCAAATTTCAAAATAAGAACATCTATCAACATAATTACAGATTACACAATCTCTCTGCATGATCGAACTATATGGAATATGAGTTATGGGTGTTTGAGTATATATGATTGTGGTATGTCTTTGAAGCCATAATATTTCAGAGATATAATCATAGTGAATGGAAATGAATGACCTTACATGAAGGCAAAGAGAAAATAATATAAATTCAAAACCATGAATAAAAACAATGCTTGCTTCTACAAGTTTTCCTTGAGAAACAACCTCAACCTAACCCATGTAGGCTATGACTGAACCTACTAACCAACACCTATGGCCATGAAATGATTCCTATTGCCTCGTAATAATGTATAAATTGTAATTGATTTCAATGTTTCAGCCATAGAGGAGGCCACCTTAACCAACGATGTAACATATCCATACCCATGTAGAGACCCCATTGATTATTTGAATAGAAAGGTCATGAAATGCATGATTGAAGGTACCACGGGTCGTTAAATTTTGAGAATTGAAACAAGATCCTTGAAAAACTAATGAATAGCATTTCCATCTAAAGGAAAACATAGTGCATATGAGGTACATACCCATGTATGATTACGAAATAACTTTTGGAGATTTGTTCCATTGATTCATCAACAAATTATCGTTCAACGCACATGGTACACGACAAATCATAGCAATAAAACCATCCAATGTGAAGCATACACACAACGTTTGTGAAATTTCAGTTACCAAAAATAGAGGGCATGTGCCAATATCAACAATGATGGTAGATGTATTACAAGAAAACCATGAAGAATTCTTGGAATGTGTGATGGTGAGTATGTCTTATGAAATGGAACAATTCTACAAGTCCTTAGCTCCATTTTTAGTCCTTGCCTTGCTAGGGACTATCATTTTCGGTCATGATTCTGAACAAAACAATTGTACAAGGCCTTAGTTTCATTTTTAGTCCTTGCCTTTCTAGGGAATATTGTTTTCAGTCATGATTCAAAGACTATATTTTGGAATACTTTCTCCCTTTTCCTTTAAGTTCGTGAAAAGTTAACAAAAATGATTTATTAATCCAATTTATTTTAAAACTAAAAACTAATTTTTAAATTTGTAAATTGCAATGTGTAATTTTATCAATGCCTAAACCTCATGATGTGAATAATTTATCCCCGATGTAAAGTAATATTTGTTAGACTAACAAATTCAATTACAAATACAAATATTTAAAAATATATATACAATCCACACATTAACCTTATCATCTAAAAAGAGTTGATAGAGTGGAATACATGGATGACACTATATTAAATAAATTTTAGAAATCATGCACCCACCACAAACTTATCTATATTCACTCTCCACAACCTTAGCTTTGTGCATTGCCTTACCATCTTTTGAGCACTCAACACACCCTTAAAATTCTCAAATTTTTGGGTACCACTTTCTATTTTTTGACGTTTGCATTGTTTCCTTTGATTCAACATGAGTTGCGTTTCTACTGTTTTTTACAAATTAATCATTGATTTATACAATTTGAATTGCATCTACAAATCAAGAAGATCCAAAGAAAACGAAATCCCCATGTCTTTCGAATAAGCTCAAAAAATGTAAAACACTTGGTGGTTTCCCGAGGAAAAATATTCAAATCCACTTCTAAAGGAAAATATATATGACACTTGATGGGCGCTGCTCTGAAATGCCAAAACTAATTAACATCGGGCATTGTCCAAGTCTGATATTATTTGTGTGAAGGAACTAATTGTTTGGGAAAGTGCCGACGCCGATCAAAATCAAGCGTCGACCATTTAGGATACCAGCTGCATGGGGGAACTACTTTCTCGTAAATTTGTTGACGCCAATCAACATCAGGTGTTAGCGAGTTCAATTGACAAAAAAAATTTCGTTGAGTTGAAGAGTTAGTCTGCAATTCTCGAGTAACACCGAAAATTGACACCCATGATTAAACACAGGGAAACAACGAGAAAGCGTCGAACACCGATAGACATCAGTGTCGACCGATCAAGAAGACTAAACTTATCTTCAAACCTGCATCCTACTCTCGGCTAATGCCCGATCTAATATTTTATGAAAAACAATATGAACTGTCTATTTTGTATTTTCGAGGATCCCCAAAGTCATCGAGATCGTCCATGCTGGGACCCTCTACCCACACACATCCCTATGTTTTGGGCTTACTAAAATTCACCACGTATCCCCATCATTTCTATCGGATCGACTATTTAGACACACGTTTGCTTCAAAACTTCAAGCAGCCCGAGTGGTCGACTCCCAATTTCAAACTGTCGCGCACCAAACTACGACCATTTAAAATTCCCAATAAAACACTCTAACATCCCTTTTACTACAAAGGTTGGCACAAAAAATGGATGGAATTAATGAAAATCTCTCATAGATTCATTGTACTAAAAACTTGATGATTGCGGATGTGAGAGCCAAATCTTGTTTGTTCGAATACATTTAAATGATCTCATGATTGCAAAAAACTATTTGAATTTCTATCATGAACTCACGATTGATCCAGTATCGCTAAGTAAGTAAGTTTTGTTGTGTTTATCGCAAACCCATAAATAGTGAGTATTGGACTTGGAAGAATTTCGACACACAAGTATTTATCGTAGTTTTCCTTGAAATTTTTGGTAAGGGAGGTACTGAGCTGAATTATTGTATTTGCAAGAAAAAATGTCACCCAGACGACCAATAACCCATAGGTCACCCAAGATCCCAAAAGAAAGAAGTGAGCAAGTTGGAGAGGCGTTCAGATCGGTGGAAAAAAAGATGGATTTTTCCCCCAAGGAAGAGTGTGATCAAAATTTCACAAAATAAGCCTGCGAGTCTGCCCCCATTCTTCAAAGGCATAGACAATGGAAAAACTTCCAAGGTAATTCTACAAAATAATGATCAAGGGGATGAACAAACAATATCTTTCATGAGAAAGAACCTTAGGTACTCAGAACTGAATTGCACCATAAAACAAGCTTATGCTCTAGTAAAGTCTCTCAAACACTTTTGAATCTATGTGGGATACAACAAGATCAAGGTCTTTGTCCCCTCCCTCGCTGTAAAGGATGTTTTATCACAAAAATATTGCCTTGGATGAAGGGGAAAGTGGGTGTCACAAATACATGAATATCATTTGGAAATCAAGCCAACTACAATAATTAAAGGACAAGGGATGGTAAACATGATGACAAAAAGCAATCAAGAGGCCATTGAGGTAGGAAAGAGGTAGCAAGTCAACATCTTCGTAAGTGAGATTGAAAACAATGAAAGGTATTCAGGCATCATTTGTTACTTAAAAAGTATCGCATGCCCTGATCATTTGGTGGAACATAAAAGAAGAGCTATGAGAGTCAAATCCATGAAGTATTGCCTAATAGAAGAGGGTCTCGGGTGGAGAAACCAAGATGGGGTAATACTTAGATGTGTTGATAAAGAAGAAGCTAATAAGTTAGTCATATAACTCCACACAAGACATTGTGGAGGCCATTTTTCAGTATGCACCGCAACCCATAATATTTTAGGAGTAGGGTACTATTGGCCTACTATTTTCTCTGACACACATCTATATGTTAGAGCTTGTCAGTTGTGTCAATATTTTACTGGAAAGTATCTTCTCCCTGCCCTTCCCCTTAAACCAATTATTGTAGAAGCACCCTTTCAACAATGGGGACTGGATTTCATCTGTGAATTCAAATACAATTCTAGTAATGGATGCCAATGAATTTCGACCACCACTGGGTACTTCACTAGATGGGTGGAAGATATCCTAACCAAGAAAGCAATGGAATAAGTTGTGATGAAATTCCTTGAGGAAAATATCATTACTAGATTTGGTGTCTCTGCTAAGATAACTACCTACAATGCCAAAGCCTTTATCTTAGTGGCACTCAATGAGTTTTTTTTCAAGTATGGGATTGTTTTATCACACTCTTCGGATTATTATCCTCAAGGGAATGGATTAGTAGAATCCATCAACAAAAACATCATGAACATTGTGAGAAAGAATGTTGGGGAGAACAAGAAGATTTGGGACAACAATATCAAGTATGCCTTGTGGGATGAATGCACAACCACCAAGATGTCCACCATAAATACTCCTTTTGAGTTAGTGTATGGATTTGAGGCTCGATTCCCTATAAATATCCAAATCCCAGTGCTACAAATATCCCAACAATTCAGTACAGATAAGGAAGCATTGCAGGGGAGAATCGATCAGCTTGTAGAATTGGATGAGACTCTAAGAATGGCCTTTGATCAAATGGAAAGGAATCAGGAAAAAACAAAATGAACTTTTGATCGAAAGGTAAGACACAGAGACTTAAAGGAATGGGATAAAGTTCTATTGTGGGACAAAAGAAGAGAAAATCCAAGAATGCATCAAAATTTCGACAGTCTTTGGCTAGCCCCCTACAAAATAGAGGAAGTGTCTGGACCAGACTCTTTCTACTTATCCACGATAGACGGGAGGAGGATGCCACTACCAATAAATGGATTTATCCCCAAACATTATTTCCAGGGTGGCACATGATTTCTTCAGGGCTCGTGCCCCAGGTATGTAGGTAAGTCATTTTGATTCCCTACATTTTGCATCTTGATTTTCTCATACTAGTTTAGATGCATTTCATTTTCATTCTACTCTACTTGCATATTGATTTCATGAATAGTTTAGAATTTTTTGAAAAAATGTCAAAATTTTCTTTTTCTAGCTTAGTTGGTTTGGATTTTCATCATATGAGAACAAGGATGAGTAGGTCATCCCACACTTGACATTTTGATATTTCCTTGTAGGCACAGGTCTACCAGAAGATGTTTCGGTTATCATGCACTCTACAACGAGCACATGTCCCCAAGTAGGAGGCAGATGTTATCCCCATTTTGTCGATAAATAAGGAGATGATGTATCAAGGCCCTTAGGTTGCAGATATGGAGTGTCGAGAGACTACATGACCAACAATTCCCTTTGCATAGATGGAAAACCAACTCACCACCACAGATGGCACAGGTCTATAGATGGAATCCACCACACCAGTTGTCTTCCGGAAGGCAGTGGGCCTTGCTCCATGAGGTACAAGTCATTATTATGGTGAGAATCATTTCAATATCTAATCCATTTGATTATGTTGTATCTTAGATTTCTCTAGATTTCATGATATGTGCTTGGAAAATATGTCATTTTCCTTACTTCACCTTGGTGGTTGACATTGTGCCTTAGTAAGTGGTCTTCTTTGGGAATGGGTTTGCTACTGGGAAATCCCTTAATGATCCATCGTATTGTTCCTGACCATACTTACCAGTTTCCATCATTATTCCCCTCCATTTCCTTATCTCTTGGGATTTTAGGGTATATTGACCCAAGAAGGGGTTGTCCCTAATTCTATGGGAAGAAGGGGATAAAGACCTAGAGGGGTTGGTGTTAGGTAAAAGATAAAAGCCTTATATAAACCTTCCATATGCTTCTCCCAGGGATCACCCAAGAAAGCAATGAAATTCTTATCTTTGAATAAAGGGGACCCACAATATAATAAAGATTGCTTAAGAGGTTAGTTGAAGGATAGGAGGTCTCATCACGAGCTGAACTATCACGTCCATGGATATCTAGTGGTATGACATTGTCATCATCTGGTCACCAAACTAGGGTAGTGACTGTCAGTTTCATGGTTGAGAGAAAGGGTGTCTCATCACGAGCCATTGTTCTCATTTCCATTAGGTATTTGTGGGTGACATTGCCACCACCTGGTCACCACGCTAGGGAAGTGACCTTCAATCTATCCTTATGCTATTATGAAAGAAAATATAAATAAGTTAAGATAAAATGCAAATGATGGGGCTGGAAAAAGTGCATTGTGGAAAAAGGTACCACACACCCTCTACAAAGGCACCCATGAATGAGACACTATGACCCCTTGTATGTCATGATCCCAATGCTCATTGAATCTTGACCCCGTCCACCTCATACACTTTTCATGGCTTAGAGGGGGGTCTCTTGGAAGCTCTCCTTGACCTAGGGAAATATCTACCCAATAGGGCACCTCGTCAACCCTCCCATACTTAAGCTTGACAAGTCACATAGTGTCGTTGAATTGTTAATTGTTTGATATGGTGATATTTGATGCACATGCTTAGATGGATTACTTATTGATTGGATTAACTTATCATGATGTTATGAATTGAGATCCTTGGAGGGCATGTGCATTTGTCTTTGTAGGACCTAGCCATGGACAATTTTGGGAGAAAAAGACTAGCTTGGGCTTCCATGGGTCTACAAGCCCACAGGTTGGATTCCAGGGGCCCACATTCCAGATGAGAGAGATCAGACATGGAAAACCTTGATGATGACTTGGATAACCTATCCCACCCCCATACTTGCCAAACGATTTTCCTAGGAGGGGAAAAACGTTCCATTTTTGAGATTGACGTCATGATATTTGGGGGCTAGGGCATGGTGGTGAGGTGCCACTTTTTGACACATTGAAGTTTGAGGAGGAGAAGAGTCTTCACCATGATATGAGTGCCTATATTCTTGACACATGGCCTTTGGAGGCCCTTCCATTCTTCTCCAACACCAATGACCTCTTCAAAGTGGAAAAATGTCCCCTAAAAGGGTGACGTCCTCCAAAATTAGGGTTTAATTTGTGAAAAAGATGAAATTTTAAGTGAATCGTTTAATATTATTTTGTTAAGGGGGAAATATTAGGGATGTTGACCCCTAATCTTGTGTTTTACTCCTTAATTTGTGGACAAGCTATGCTAACTAAATTTTGTATAAATAGAGATCATAAGATCTCATTTTAAACTTAACTCTCCCTCTTGTGAGAGACTTGGTCTAGAATTTTCATCCCCCTTGGATCTTTTATATATTTTTGACTTGTTTTATGGCTATTTTATGAATGTTTTATGGAGGAAGGCCTAGCGCTAGTTTTGCATGATTCTTTCTAGCTCTTGTGGTGATTTGTGTTAACATTTCTCTTGATCTTGGTATGGTTTTTACTCTCTTGCTATCATTTTATTCAAGGAAAGTATTGTTATGCTAGGATCTAGGTGGGAAGTATAATGACATACCCCCCCACCATAGCCTTCATCATTTTGTTTGCTTCATCTCATTGATTAGTGGTTTGCTAAGAGAAGTATAAGGCCATACACCCTCTTAGCTTAAACCCTAGCTTAGAGAAACTTTCCTTGGGGAGTAAAAGGGCTTGCACCTCCAAGGAAGTAGCTTCTCTAAGCTCCTTGTGACTATTAAACCAATATTAAAGGAAATAGTCATTGATTTGTTGCATTGGAGAAATAAAATATTGCATTGGGAAATGTGATTTTGGGTCATTTTTACTTCTTGCAAAGTGGATTGTTTTCATTGTGCCTTTGTCACCTCATAGCCACTAGGGTGTCCCCATATAGGGGATACTTATTGATTATGTTACAAAATTTCATATTCATCCATTAGGGATGCAAAAACCCTAACTTACTTGCTTTAATAACTCTCTTATCAACCATTGTTTTTTGCTCAAAGTTTGCACACTTACTCTCCTTGTCCTAGCACACTTTTTGGAAAATTTTGAGGAGATTTGAGTGGTTTATTTTATTGTTGTAATACATTGAATGTTTTTTTTTTGTTTGTTAATTGGTCCGGACCTTCTTGGCATCGGGATTAACCTTTGGCTTGAGAAACCGTGACTCAAGGGCATCTAAGACGTCAAAATCACCCGGGGATCACACCCGGCCTGAGCCACACCAACCCTTAACATGGTTGGATTTTTTTGTCCCCGCAGGTTTCGAACTGGTGACTTTTCAACACAGAGTGGCTTAACAACACACTCAGTCACCGACTGTCCTACACCTCGGGGACGTAATACATTGAATGTTACATCCATAAGGATGATATAATTTTTTTCATACAAATTTTTATAACAACCTTATCTTTTATGCTAAGAGTATTGGTTTTTCATCTTGAGTTTAGCTAGTCATTTACTAGTTTTTCTCTTGCATTTTCAACTTGATCTTTAGAATTTATTGAGCATCTTATAATACCTTTTTATTTCTGATATATACTGTTATCTATTGCTTCAAATTAGGGAAACCAATCTTAAAGTTCTGATCCAACTAACATATACTATTGCAAAGTGTCTTTTATTGTGTCTCGGGTAGGTACAATCATCCGAAGTAGTGTTATACATGTGGGGAAACAATTTCTTGAGTTGAAAGGTATCTCTTTCCACATTTCACTCCACTTATATTTTACCTATAGGGGATCCATTTCCATCCATATTCATATCTATCTCAATCCCCCTAGGGTCACCGGGATCGCCTCCCTAGGGTGACCTAGTCACCCTTGAAGTGCAGGACCTACATCGAGGTGACATTGGGTGTAGGATTCAGAAGTTGTACCACTTGTTCTGTGGTTGGATTGGGATTTTCACAACCTACAACTTGCGCTATAACAAGACCTATATAAAAAATCCATTATGAGGATTTCTGATAATTCACGCATCACAGTGACCCGAAGGTAAGGGGATTGGATGACCAAGTCTTCCAAAACATCAAGCAGTCTTCATTGTACCTGGTAGCGGCCAAGACACTCATCCTTCCATGTGTTGAACTCTTTGAGTGGATCATCCATCATGTTGATGTAGAGAAATTCCTGTTGAATAACAAGGATGGGGAATGTATAGCTTTGTTCTTGCCGACAAAAGTAAACACGTATTACAAGATCAAGGATGTTGAAGTCAGGTTGAAAAAATATTTTCTTGTGGCATTCTATGAATGAAATAACACCAGTCAATTGTCAGCATCGTGGTGGAGGGAGGATAAGAAGTTCATGAATCGAGCCTTGGGGTGGTACAACACGACGAACCTCCACGAACCTTACATTTTCCTGATGGCCTTGATCTATTGTTTATATGGATAAAATGATTTCTCCATGTTATCTGAAGCCTAGATGCATTTGGCTCATACGATTTCTACATATGGAAGAACTTTTAACTAGGGATCTATTATCTCGAAACATTTGAGCACCTAGATAAAAGAGGTGCATAATCCAAAACCCGGGGAAACCCATGCATTTTACATGGTGTCTTATCTCTTGGCTGCAATATGCACTAGAAATATTTTCCCTGGTCTGAGCCTAATATGGCATGTCTCTAAAGTTCTTGTACATGTCTACTTTGACATATTATGGGAAAACAAGTAAAAAATATTAATGACTTTAGTTTGTGACGGTCTCATAGCTCGAGTGTATTCTCTAATTTTTAAGCAGGATTTCCCAATACTATCAGAAGTAGAGTGGAAGGTAATATCCAAAATTGGGCATTGGTACATGGAAGATAGAAACACATATATCAGGATTTTCATAGCATGTGGAGCACCACACCTACTGTCGGATCATGTGCCAATTAAACTGGTGTTAGGGGAAATCTGCTACCATACTATACTACAAGGTTTCAATGCATCTCTGGTAAAGGACAATACAATGATATTTATCCCCTATGGGTTCTATGTAGGTTACCATTTCATGAAGGATACTACATATACCATACAAGAAGCTCAAAGTCAAATATAGTACATGTTTGTCATTGGGAGGTATAGGGGACATGACCCTATAAAATTGGTGGTCGAACATGCTAATCAGGTAGTGTCTCATTGGGATTACCCACACGATGATTTCAAGGAAGAAATATTCATAGATAATTCTTTGAGCTGGGATGAAGTTTTTCAAAGGAAAGAAAAACCAGACCTGGTCAAGTTCATGTCCCTTCTTGGGAATGAAAAATTGGACCTTCTTTCTAGAGAGGACATTCGGGCCAACAACGATGGCACAAGCTCGACAAGAAGGTGCATAGAATATAGTGGATAGGTCTGAGGCACAAAGAATCTTGGATGAAGATGAAAGGATGATGTAGATGCATGGGCACACTGTCATGGTGCCCGAAGGAACAACCGTCGTAATAACTCCAGTCACATTCGGAGGATTTGGGGAGATAACAAACCTTGTAAATACCTCGGTAGAAGGAGGCAATGAACAACAAATCTTAGAGAAAACTGTTGTAGAAGAACTAGGAACGGGGCTGACCCCTTTATTATCAGCAAGTCCTAACACCTTTGGGAAAGTATCTCCTCTCATCGTTGATATAATCACGATATATGCAAGTGATATCAAGGAAATGAATACTATAGTTACTGTTACAAATGAAGCAGTAATAGAGGTACTAAGAACACACATATATCAGGGGATGAAGTCTTTGGATATAAGAGTGGACCCGAGTGTATATGAAGATGATCATACCACTCCAGAATGAACCCCTCATCCATTATAAGAGAAAGGAAGTCTGGATGTTGAAGAATCGTTAGGAGGTAACTCTAGGAAAGGAGAAAAAGATGAAGAACCGAAATGTAACATGGAATCTAAGGAAACCTCAATGAGACCTCCAAAACACTATGCACTCTCAGGATTAGTAGCCTTAGCTGAAGACACATCTGCATGGATCATGGGAAATTCTCCAATTACATAGAAAATAAGAGATCCACATATTAGGACAAATATGGGATTGATATAATTTTTGAAGAAGTCTCGAACGACTCAAGAACCAGATAAAGGGACTAGTCATGAGAAGCATGAAGCCAACAAAGGAAAGGAAACAATGCTTGAACACGTTCACACTCTAGGAAGCTTAGGACATGTTCTCATATGGGGGGAACAACTGATCCTAGCACCTGTAGACGAAGTGGCCAATGTCCAAGCCATTGCTTATGACCAAAAGAGACAAGTGATTTTCCGGAGGATAGGGAAAAATATAAGACTCACCTTGGACAATGCTATGATGATCACCACAAAAGAAACCATGTTGGATGCAAAATTCCAGGGCAAGTGAGTTGTTAGGAGCATGGATAAATATATCTAGTGCCACCATAGATAGAGAAAATAAAGATGAACGAGAAGATGGAAATATGAGAGAATAATTGGCACACCTTAGGCATCAAATGTAATACTATCAGGATGCCACCCAAGCAATACGGTTCATGAAGATTGAATTCACAAAAAATTATAGTCATTTCAAGTTGGATAGGGAGGTATTTATGACCAAGATCGTTGGATTTCAGGAAGAGACCTTGTTGGGCTTCATGGCATATAAGGAAATGATGATATGGTCTGTTGGAAGCATGCCAAAGAGGAAATAAAGGCTATTTTGGGAAAGAAGGCATGCACGAGGGAAGCGATAGCTGGAAGGAAGAAAAACATGCGTGTATGCATGGATGACCTAATGAAATTAGGGTTAGGATTTTTACAATACATTGTAATGGCTGGCGAGCCAAAAACGTATAAATATAGATACGTAGGTCTGATAGAGGAGGTTTCTAGTTGATTATTGTAGACAGTCTAAAGGAGGAGTCCTATTTTGATAACTAGTTGTGGTGATATTTTGCTAGATGACTTAATTTTGTAAGTAGTTGAGATGGAGAAGAGTGAGGAGGGTATATATTGAGGGTTAGATCACAGGCTGGGGAGCCTGGTACGATCTAGTCCACCTCATAATAGATATTAACCTGATCAAGAAGAGTTGTAAAGCGCGCAAAGCTGTAGTTTTGGAACTGCTATAATAAAATATTTAGAGAGCCAGATCTTTGTGGATGTAGCCCAGGAGGGGGTGAACCATGGTAAAACCCGTGTTATGTGATTGAATGCATGTGTTTCCTTATTTTCTTCAGTAGTTATTGATATACTAAACAAATGAGTTGTTATATTTGATGGATGATTGTAAATGATAGTTTATGGTGTTAATAAGTTAAAATAGAACTTGCAACGTACATTTCCTAGATCCACACTCAATCCTGGGATGCATACACATGATTATTGTATCCACCCATTAATACTATCTCAGGTGAGACGATGCAGTGCACTCTGTGCACTACGTTGCCTTCTGTATTACCAGGAGGGATAATAGTTTTAGAGGCTTTGTTGGAGTCATGAACATACATGAACCTTGGGTCAAGCATATTAAAGATGCAAACTCAGATTGGATATCTAAGAAACCAAAAAATGGTTCCATTGTCATTGGTTAGAATAGTAGAGGATTGAGTAGACGGGATCTGTTGAATATCTGTTGAAAGATACGTAAGATCTGTGGGAGGTGGGTCAAGAGAATAATAAAGAGAACGAGGAAAAGGAGAAAAGAATGAGCCGCTAGAAGGGGATGTTGAGACCGTGGAATCCCAAAAAATCCGAGATCGAAAGCTAACTGAAGAGAAAAGAACCAGAGTTTTCACATAAAGATAACAAAAACCCTAGAGTAACACCATGCAAATATCTTGAGAAATACGTGTTTAATGATTTACATGAAGTTTTTTTCTGTAATTTTCCACACTTATTGTAAGAGTGGATACTAAGGTTTAAGGATAACCATGCAACGAAACGGATCCGACAGTTAGAGTGGACCTCAGTACAGATTGAGTAGTTACAGTAGGTTAACAACAAATTCACCCACGCAGTATATTTTTGGCTCGACAGTATTGTAGCAGGATTTATAACAGAGTTTGCAGTAGATACAACGAAGTCGTACAATGTAGCGGAGAAAGAGTTTCTACGTGGACCTCGAGGAAGGTATATTAGATCACTGTATACTTCTATACAAAAAAGGGGTAATGACAACAGATTCAGACAAGTAAACTTCCTTGCATGCATGGGGGAAGCACTGGCAGAAAGACGAGAAATGGAAATGGAAGGAGGAACGAATAAGGGAAAGAATGAGGAACCCTTGGAACCAATCATGATGGAAGATGACTAGATCAAGTGAATCATGGTGACAGATGGAAAGATGTGTAGTAGAGTACCCTACCAATACAAGGTGAATACCAAAAAGAGAGTCGTAGCCGCAAGGGAAGGCTCGACGAGTGATGAAGAAGAGGTAGAGGATCTCCGGGCTATGTATCAGATTGAGGAAATCCTGCGCGCAACATATGAGAGGAAGACAAGAGGTCCACGAGAGGGAAGAGAAGGAAAGAATCCTATCCATATTAATGTTAGTGTGGAACCCATAAAGCCATCTGCGACTAATACACCAAATAGAACACCACCTTTTAGACAACCGAATTTCGGGAGACGAAAGACAACATGAAGTACATCTACACAAGGAACAACAACTGGAGGAGTCAGTTCAGGAAGCACTGGTCAAGTATATACATCACACGGAGGTATTAGTTCAATGTTCAGGATGACAGGACATGATCCCACCATCAGGTTACCAGAATTCAAAGGAGAAGCGTTGGAGGACTCGAAAAAACATTTGTTCATCTGTGAGAAGATCTGGGAAGAAAAACAGATCATAGACGAAGATACTAAACTAGCACAACTAGAGATTACACTAAGGGATCATGCACTGGATTGGTATATGAGTTTAGCTACAAAAAATCCACCAGGGACAACCAAAACGATTGCAGACATCAAGAAATTGTTGATAAAAGAGTTCCAAAAGCCAAGTTCAAAAGATCAGTACATGAACGAGATGATACAAATCAGACAGAAACTAGGAGAATATGTATCGAAGATTGACAAGAGATTTAAGCGACTGAAAGGGAAGTTGAAATAGCTCATGAGTGATATGTAACACAGGCACCTGTTCATCAATTCACTGTTACCACACTTAAAATACCCATTGTGACAACAAAATTTTTAGGTGAGTCACAAACAACAGTGTCATACCATCCATAGGAGGGAGAAATGGAGGATGTCACAGGCTGGCCAGAACAATATGCTGAAGAAATACCAATGGAGGTTGAAACCTCGAGTCAGATGCCACCGAAAAAGGACAAGAATTAGGTACCTAGGTCACCATGCAAGAAACCTGTCGTAGCCATTGTTTTGTCACGTATACCATAAGGGCTACGGGTGAAATCAGACTTGATAAGTTATGTCGAGAAGATAAAATAATCAGACCATGATGTAATGAACACGGGCAAGTTCCCGGAGTTCTCGAAGCAGGTCTACCTATATACTGTGGGCCTAGATGCATTTGGGGAACCGATTAATCAACCACTCCAGTGGGTAGAAGGATTGAAAAAAACTAGTATTTTAGGTATGCTAGAACTACCACACTTTGGCATAGGACAATATGCAAGCAATTACATCAAACAATTGATGGCGGTCACACATAGTGGAGATATATGGTTGGAAAAGATCTTCTTGATAGACGTAGAGCTCATTGCACATATCACGGGGTTGCCATCATGAGGCATGGATCCTGCATAATTCCTCGATGAAAAAACAAAGGAGAAATCACTTGCGTAAGAGATGAAAAAGAAATACGACATTGACAGGGGGACATGAGGAATCATCATCAAACGAATCAACAACATCGTGAAAAAAATGACCGCAAAGATCATGGCCTGCAAGCTACTCAGGAAAATATACAAGGAGGAAGTCCCGACTGGGGTTGTCACAGTTGTTGCACAGTGTGTCGAGGGCACGACAGTTAGCTGGGTCCCATATCTTTTGAATTTATTTCTGGATGACTGCAAGGATGCACAGGATTTAGGAATAGAATTTAATTACTCATGGCTTCTCATGCTGATATGCATTATGGGATGGAAGGAACCAAAATATGTATTTTTTTCCACCAGACCGAAACCCAACCATGGAGTGAGATATTTATCGCTTAGCGCTGCGTCAGAATCTAGGAACAGAAAAATGAACGCATCTATATTTGAAGGATACCTATGTGATCTACAGGAGGCCATCGCCAACCTCTGGACAATAACACCACTAGATGCTGTGTACTATCGGGACTTGGCCAACTTCAAGGCCACTCGACATGCGATGTGGATATAGGCGCGGAAGGACCCCAACAAGCAGTGGCTACAACTGCGCTATTGCATCATGGAGGGCGACATAGAAATAGTTATCAAGGATTGGGAAGACAATTGGAGGATTCCATTCCTCACCTAAGACATACCTACAAGGACAAAGGAAGAGGAGACAGGGTAGGAAGAAACATAGACTCAATAAGTCCCAATGCCCAAGATACCAATGATAGGCCAGGCTAAGAAAAAGCAGACAAAAGAAGGGACATCGAAGACAGGAACCCAGAAGGGGAAGAATAATAATACGTAGTCACCCCACGTATAGCAGAAACAGGCCGAGGCAACACAGGGGATGACACCAAGTCCCAATCCACAAGAACCAGGCCTCACTAAGAGACCAACTACTCAGATAGGGGGTGCGTGTAAGAATATGAAGGCGCATAGAACACCTCCAGACTACATGATCACAGAGGATGATGCAGAAATGATATCCCAATTGGTCCAAGATCGAACATCCGAGGATTTTGAGAATGTTGTGCGCCATAGGGACAAAATTCAAGAGGATTTAGAAGACATGCGATAGTTCCTCAAGCATATTGGGGAAGCGCAGGAAGTCGAAAGCAGCTTTGGAATAGGCTCATCAACATCATGGACAGGGGGAGAACCTGAATCTAGTGAGTGGGATACAGTCCACACAATACCGCAACCGAGTGCAACATTTCATATATCACCCAGCATGTTGTGCATGGAAAAGATCATGGGGAAGACACCCCTAAAGTACTTATCTCAACTACAATTGGTATTTTCGCGGATACCATCCAAGGCTGTACATAAACTACATGTTAGTGTCACCCAGGAGGTACAGTCTCGTGCACATATAGACACAATCGAATTACAATAGGTAAAGGATAAACGAGACGAGATGGAATTAATATATGAGTAGATTGTTAACAGTAAAGGATAAACAGGATGAGTTGTAATTGGTATATGAGTAGGCCAAGATCAAGACCCAAGAGGAGAGGGAACACGAAATCCGATTGGAACAAAAGGTGGTTGGAACTTATGAAAAGATTCCAAAGACCTCACAAAGGGACAAAATCACAATAACCAAGAAGAATGATTATATTTCCTAGGGAATCGATCAATATCAACATGAGATCGAGAATCTCCATGAGCATCTCACACCTACCTCTCCATAGAAGGTAAGGGAGCAAAGGAATCAAGGCAACATAGTAGCCAGAGATAGAGGACAGTCAACACAACAACCCGACTTGTCTCCTCGACAAAGAAGCACAACTCCGGGATTCGTGAGTCGAAGAAGATCACCGTGTCCAAAGAGGGGACAAGGGAAGAAGAAAAAGGATAAGCATAGCCATCCAGGAACTCAAGTAGAGGAAAAATACAATGTCCATCATGGAGCATGTCAAGGGGGCACAGGATATGAAGAAACTATAGGCATAACTCACAACTACGCAGACACAGAAGAAGGAGCGCCAGACTCAAATGGAACCACTCCATGAGCAAGTAGCAGAGGACATTGTACATGAAGAGGAAGCCAAGACACATATGGAATAGACCCATGCAGAGTGTGAAGGGTTGATCAACGACGAGATTGTAGTACAGACAGTAGATGCACTCAAGGAGAAGCCTGTGAAGGTTCAAACACAAGCAACAGAGCTCGGGGAGAAGTCCCAGACATTCGACAGGGAGATCGATGAACTGCAAAAAGATTAGGTGGTTTGGGACGAGCCACATGTCAGTGTTGGGGGCCTATTGGAAGGAGGCCAAAGTGGAAACAAAGGCTATTTTTGGAAAGAAGGCATGCATGAGGGAAGCGACAACTGGAAGGAAGAACAACACGCGCGTATGCATGGACGACCTAACGACGTTAGGGTTAGGGTTTTTGCAATACATTGTAATGGATGGTGAGACAAAAACATATAAATATAGATACCTAGGTCTGATAGAGGAGGTTGTTAGTTGATTATTGTAGAGATTCTAGAGGAGGAGTCGCGTGTTTTGATAACTAGTTGTGGTGATATTTTGCTAGATGACCTAATTTTGTAAGTTGTTGAGCTGGAGAGGAGTGAGGAGGGTATATCTTGTGGGTTATATTGTAGAATGGGGAGCCTGGTGTGATATAGTCTTCCTTGTAATAGATCTTAACCCAATCGATAAGAGTTGTAAAGCACACAACGCTGTAGTTTTGGAATTGCTATAATAAAAGAGCTAGAGAGCCAGATATTTGTGGACGTAGCCCAAGAGGGGGTGAACCATGATAAAACCCGTGTTATGTGATTGAATGCATGTGTTTCCTTACTGTCTTCAATGGATATTGATATACTAAACGATTGAGTTGTTATATTTCATGCATGATCGTAAATGATAGTTTATGGTGTTAATAAGTTAAAATAGAACTTGCAACATACATTTCCCAGATCCCCACTCAATCCTGGGTTGTAGACACATGAGTAATCTCGGGTGAGATGGTGCAATGCACTCTGTGCGCTGGTGAGATGGTGCAATGCACTCTGTAGCCACCCATTAAGACTATCTCGGGTGAGATGGTGCAATGCACTCTGTGCGTTGCGTTGCCTTTTGGATTACCAGGAGGGCCGATAGTTTTAGAGGCTTTGTTGGAACCCTGAACATACATGAACACTAGGTCAAACATATTAAACATACAAACTCAGACAATATATCTAAGCAACCAACATGGTCCAAGAAATCTCATCAGGTATCGATACAAATTGAATATATCAAAGAGATCCAGAAAGGAAGAGGTGAATAAGAACATGGGATTAGGATGCTTGCAGAGGAGAGTTTATCTAGATTCAGAGTTGCTGCAGAGTATTGGGTACAATTGGTAAAAGAACCATGGATAAAAATGAAATAAATATGGGAGGAGTGTCTCATAAATTGGGACCACATCAATAAAAAAATGATAGATTTTTCAGCTCCCAGAATTTGTCTCCCCCTATGACTTCGTCGAATTATGCATCATAGTTTGATGATTCGGTGAGATAGATGACAAGTTTGAAGCTAAGTTCTTGAAATCTTGATAAGGGATGCGTTAAAAGACTCACTGATGGGATGACAGGGACATCATGGGTCCTACATCATCTAGGCTCCGAGATTGACATATTTAAACACCGAGCGATGGAGATGAAGTATAGGCTGAGCATGCTGATGGACCGACACCAATTCCCATATTTACACACTTGTGAAGATTTATTATCCAAATTGTTCGAATATGACAGAGCTAACCCTATGAGTTAACGAAAGCTCATTGATAGTTTCCATGTGGATATGATCCAATTTATTTTTGTTATCTCTTTTTTAACAAGCGTCAGTGATAAGTTTTTGCATGAATTTTTTGATATAAATAAAGAGGTCGACCTTGTTTTGAAGGGTTGACGGTTTTGTAATAGTGGAGGATTAGACAAAGAACTATTTTTGAAGTTTAATTTTGAAGCTCATGTAGAGCCGAAGATGATTTTTTCCAAAGCTTGTGGTGTAACTCAATTTGTGGATTGTTTTTCTTTGTTGATTGACTACTACAAGCGGTTTAGTAAGACAATAATTGTGTTTTTGAGTAATCTTGAAACGTTGCAGTCACTAAATGTATATTGGCATGAATGTGATGGTGTTATAAAATTGTGTTATATAGTAACTTGAATTATTTTTTGTTATGTGTTGTTTCTATGAATGCATTCCTTTTCTTAGATGATATTTGTCTATTGATCAATAAGAAAATATTAATGTTTTGACATTGGTTTAAAAGCAGTGTCTTCAACATGTTGTTGGTAAGAGGTTAGACTAAGCCCAACCTTGTTAAGAATTCACTCATCGAACTCTTAATAAATGAACTTATAAAGAAATAGAAAATAGTCTATAAAGACCCATTCGATAACATAGTAAATCCCATTGATACTTATTGGACTATCCGTTTGGAGAATCATGTTACCCAAAATAAGGAAGAGTCTAATTGGGCCTTGTCTCTGGGCGTTATTCCTACTATTGAGTTAAAGAGAATTTTGACCCCTCAACATACTTGGCACTAGAAGGAGGGCCTGACAAATGCATGGTTAGTCAAAATAGTTCTTTAAACAATAACTTATCTCAAACAACCTATAGATTTAAAACAAATCACATGCATGGCTAGTCCTTGTCATGATAGCCTTAAGATTGAAGGTACCCCCACCATAAGTGAGTCACCGAACGCTGAATATGATTCACAGCTTCACCAAAAAATGACTTATGCAATACCTCACGATGAAATTAATTCATTTAGAAGTAATACTAGGGCTTACACTCAATATATCAGAGAATTTCCGTTAGCTCCATTTCTCCCCCTCATGAAGCAAATCATAAGACCAGTTGTCGTTACCCTAGACCATGCCTTTGTTCATATGATTGAAGATCTGGTATATTTCACCCTTACTAAAATTGATAAACCTCTTAGTTTTATTCCTAAATCCCCTCTTGTAACCCCACCCACAAGTACCTATTCTAACATAGATGATTCAAAGTCTAAGGAATAGATTTTTGATCCAGAAAATTCAGATAACGAGTTAGATACTATGGAAAATAACAATGAAGAAGTCCCATAGGGTAACAATAAACCTAAAAACAATCATCCATTGTTTTATAGGGATGCATTAGCCTTACCAAGGAGATTACATCATTTTCCTAGGCACAAATAAAAACTTCTTTGAAAATTTGATCTTGAAATCTATGGCCTGCCCAAGGACCATATCAAGAAATTTGTATTAGCGATAAGATTAATGAATTTCCAACATGAATACGTTGTGTGAAAATTGTTCCCTTATACCTTTGAGAACTCGGCTTCAACATGGTATCTCCACCTCTCAATCATATCCATTAACAGTTGGAAAAAAAATTCAAAAAGATTTCTTGGATAAATTTTCCGAAGAAACAACTATCGGGGCCCTGATGGATTAACTTTTCACCACCACCATGGACCCCAAGGAGAAATTCAAAGAATTAAGACAATGTTTCATGACTATCCTTAACAAGTTTCTAATACATTCCAATCCAACTAAATAATTACAAATTGATGTGTATGCTAATGCATTACCGACCTCTATCTCCATGTTCGTTAAAAGGGACGCTAAACCTACACTAGACAAAAACTTTGAGGAGGGAAAAATTATTGAATTTAAAATGAAAGGGCGTAAATATAGTCAGATCTCTTTATCAAATAAAGAAACACAACAACCACCTAGGTGAGGGATTTTTTTGACATGACCGCCTAGTAAACAAACTAAACATAACGTGGAAAAAGACAATGTAGATATGGAAATATTACAAATAATGGTTAAGAAGTTTTCCAACGAGATTGTAGAAATGAATAGGAATGCATGGGAAGGTACATCAAACCCTAGGTCTCACAAACCTTTATTTAGAAAAAATCCACCTTTCAAGACCCTATAACCCCCTCCTGCCAATTTTAACATTGAATTAGGAGAAGTCACCTCATATTCATATTGTAACTACCATCAAGAACACCATTCAGAAAGGGATTTCCCTCAATGAGTGAATGATATGAATCTATTGGAAAATTTGAATGTTATAAAGAATATCTGTTGGAAAATTGAAGACCTCAAGAAATTGAAAGATAATATTTCAGTGATGGACTTGTGCAGAATTCGTCAACAAAAATATTTACTATTGCAAGCCTTAGATGAGGATGACAAGCTCATGACAAATATAAGCCCACATTCAAGCTTAGGTATAGGAAGTCCTAAGGAGATTCAAAATCCTAACATGAATACAATGACGAATGATAAGAATCCTGGGTCATTTGTCCACCATTTCTGTTAACCTTTGAAATTTATAACAGGAACCCACACAATTGTTTGGTTGACTCTGGTGCTTCCTCCAATGTTACACCTCTTTCAGTATGCAACAATTTAAATGCTACCTGTACCAAAAATGATACACATATAATTCAACTAGACATAATTGAAGTGAAATTTATCAGAGAGTTAAAGGATGTTATGATTAGGATTTCCTCTAACCCAAAGTTTCATTGGGTCATATATATCATAATTGTGAGGCCTATGGGATATTGTTAAGAAGGGACTGGTCTGAAAAACTACATGGATATTTTAGTAAACATTGGACCCAATTATGGTTAACATCGAAGGGAAACGCCAACATGATTAGGATAAATTGATAAAAATATTTCAAGCATACTCTCACAAACTTGGAAGCCCCTAATGAACCTTCCTCTACCGAGTTCCTAGTCCTAGGAAATTACTCATGTGAGTCTGAGTTCAGTAATTTATTGCCTTTTTTGTCTGAAGTATTAATTTCCTAGAGGTCAGAATTATCACTTCATGACAGTCCTGAAATAATTGAGCAATGTAATAAGTTTGAACATAACACCCATGCTCAGGCCAACAACACTAAAACGACGGTTCCAAAGGTGGATTGGGACAAGAGAGTTCCAAAATTTGTATCTGAAATTTGGACTCTATACTTTTGTTGATCAAAATATCAAGAGGGGGTTGGCATTGGATGCATTTTCATTAATCCAACAAGAGAACATATTTTTATGTCCAATAGGTTGGAATTTGAGTGCAAAAACAACATTGTCAAATACGAGGCGTTGGTCCAAGGACTCAAGAAATATATTGATTTAAACATCAAGGAACTAGTTGTCTTCGAGGATTCATAAATTATCGTTAGATAGTTCAGAAACAATATCCAATGCAATTCCCTGTTGGTCACACCAACCACACTAAGAGGGGGGGAGTGAATTAGTGTGTGGACTTTTACAAATTTTCTTGTTTCAAGTTAGCACTTATTTCAAAACATAATTTTACACATCATCATCGTAAGATTGTATGTATCCATTCACCAATGACATTTATCAATAATTAAGAGAAATCAATTCATAAACACAATGAATACAAGAGATACCATATGTTTGTATAATATTTTGTATTATTTTATATGTGATTAAAATCATGGGGGTTTTCCCAGCACCAACCATTTTTTATCAGCACCAACTAAAGTAAGAAGCACCAACTCCAAGGATAACACAAATTCTCAAGAGAGCACCAACTCTCAAGAAAGACTCAACTTGTCGATATAATGCAATCTATACAACTAGAATTGATCTAGTAGTAAAACTAACCCAAATACCAGTCATCCATTTATTGAATCTACTCCAGCTCATAATCAGAGGTCTACAACAAATTCTCATCACCAAACTTCATCTTCTTCTCTAAAATTCACACTTTTTTCACTTCATCTTCTCTCTGAAATTCACACCATACCAAAAATCACAGACCTCAAGTGCATATCCCCTTATTCACCCACTCACTCACTTTTTCAAATGAACCAAGCATAGTTGTATTTATACTCTTTCATGCTCAACTCTAGTTTAGTTTTAGGGTCGATTTGTGCCACAAGTTACAACTAACTTTCCCACTTACAACAACTTTGGGACCAATTCTTAACCACCATTGACCATCATTTCGAGTCTTCAACTTAAACCTATCATACTGCCTCTCACTGGAAAGGGCACAATGAGTTTTAACCTTCATATGTTTTCAACAACCATTTGACCTATTTTTCATAAATCAATCATAGGTATGGATCGATTTCTTTTGTCTCTGCGAATGTTGTAGAGGAGCTTCCTTCAAACCATTTACAAATGACCATCTTCGCAAAACCACGGTCTTATTAATTTAAGCGATGTTCCCAGTGCCTCATTGCTATGTGTTCATAACCCATGATCGCGGGATGGAACCAAGTCCTCCTGTACTTTGGCCTTCGAGATATTTTTTTCTCATCCAATCTTCCAGAGT
This sequence comes from Picea sitchensis, assembly GCA_010110895.2. Classification (NCBI taxonomy): domain Eukaryota; kingdom Viridiplantae; phylum Streptophyta; class Pinopsida; order Pinales; family Pinaceae; genus Picea; species Picea sitchensis. Next base: position 367,631 of record SNQJ01S0002429.1, on the reverse strand, counting down.
TTCAACTTCCCGAAGTGGTTACCTCTCACAAGGGTTGATCCGACAGTTAGCATGAATCCAAAAACCAAATCTATGGTCTAGCTTCAATCCTTACTTATCCTTCCACTATTTAATCCAACGACTATGACTTAATTAAAGGTTGAGATGGATGACCACTATTTATTTTGGGACTTCGGGGCTTCGAAGCTTCAAAGGTCTAGGTAATTGATTCTTCGATTTCCTCCAGAGTTTGTTAGCACCAAAGTGGTCAACATGGGAGTGCTTATGTCATATTTCCACTATGTTTTGATCTAATAGTCATGTGAGAACCTAGAGGATCTTAGATCAATGGTTAGCATTGACTTCGGCCTTTTGCGCTTCGGGTAGTTGTTGATTTCCCCTGAAGAACAAACTCCTGGAGTGATGTAACTTGCTAACGTCACAGTTGACTGTGCACTGGTTGAGTGGTTTCCACATGTCACTTATATTTCTGACTTACGTGTACCTAAAATTCCAACTAGACCTTGACACTTGTCACCATTTGATTGCAGCACATGTCCTTGCTGACATGGTATTTACTGACGTGGATTGCTCGATGTGTCGCATGTCCTCCTCATGGTTCTAACGGTCATAGGTTCATCTGAATCCTTGATCCAATGACTGTGATTAGTTCTAGATCAATGGTTCGATTAATTTCGGCCTTCAGGACTTCGAGTTATTCGCTTTTCCCACTTCTCAATTCTCCTAAAATGAGATTCCCTGATTAAACCTCGAGTAGCTTGACTTCATCTAACGATCCTTATTTGACACGATCAATTCTAGATCAATGGTATAGATTCATTTCGTCCTTCGAGACTTTGATTTATTCTCTTTTCCCAATTCTCAATTCTCCTGAAACGAGATTCTCCAATTAAACCTCGAGTAACTTGACTTCATCCAATGATCCTTCTTTGACGCGATCAGTTCTATATCAATGGTCTAGATTCATTTTGGCCTTCAGGACTTCTAGTTATTCACTTTTCCCACTTCTCAATTCTCCCGAAATGATATTCCCCGATTAAACCTCGAGTACCTTGACTTCATCTAAAGATCCTTATTTGACGTGAAAAACTTAACAAGATCCAACGATTGTCAGGATTTCGGCTATTCGAGATCTTAGGACTTTGACCTGCTTATCCTATCCTTCCATTTTATTTTGATTGGACAATCAATATAACTCCTAAAATGTTTCTTAGATTGGACGACTCATTTCCTTCCTTGATCTAACAACTGGCAGGATTTCGTGACTTTGTTCCTCTGCCTTATCTCCAATGTCCTGAAGCTTACACTATGCTTCCACTTGGATTTAATCATTATATCTAATTGATCTTATGGTTTTGATTACTCCCGAAAACTATCTCAATGAATAGGATTCTTCCTCGATCGTTCACAAAGGATTCTTATGTGTAGGCTATGGATTATGTGTTATCTCAAATGTGCCATCTCTTCTGATCTTTTGAATTATAGGATTATTGTTGATCCTATTGTGATCAACAATGATCATGACTTACTTCTACCACCCTGTTTGTCAACAATGACAATTCATCATAAAAAATCATCATCACATCACAATGACTTTGAATGTTGACATCAATGACAACATATCAATGGAAATATGTCCAACATTCCCCCCATTTCAAGAATTATCAACATGAAGTTCACATGATGATAGATAATTTCCTAGCATTCAACATCACAACCATACCTCGATCCAAAAATACGTTGTCTGATTCTTTGGCAACAACAAATTCTAGGTTGTATCCCTTAGATGATTATGAAGCTTTGAGGTTTTCCATAGAATTTATATACAAACCTTTGGTCCTAGATAACATTGTTAACTGGAGGGTATTTGAGGGAGATGAATAAATCATATCCTTTTTTACTAATGAAGAAAATTGTAGGGATCTGGGCATTAACGATTAAGTTTTTCAAGAAATTATTACAAGAAAGGATAATCAAATCACTAACCTAACAAAGGGTAGTCAACCGACCCAACATAAACTCCACACTATGCCTCGGGGAGTAGTCAGTCTTGATAACCTATTTGACTTACAAGAGAGATTTTAGAAATTGAAAAATACCAAAATCAACTGTTCATGTCCATTCTATGAATTCATAAATCTAGGACATGCTGACAACCCTTAGAATATCAATCACGAGAGATCACTATCACCAGAGGAAAAGAAGGCCTACCTAAATTTTTTCAAGTAGTACCAGGATGTGTTTTCATGGTCATATCAAGATTTGAAAACATATGAAACTAGGATTATTCAACACACTATACCATTAAGACCCGAGGTCAAACCTTTCGAGGAAAATCTACAAAAATTTCACCCATCCCTAGAACCCTTAATGCAGAAGGAACTAAAGAAACTATTGGATGCCAAGATAATATTCCAATTAAGGAAATCTACATGAGTGGCCAATCTAGTACCTATAAATAAAAAATACGGGGAAATTCACTTATGTGTAGATTTCATAAATCTGAATAGATCCTTAACAAAAGATAACTATCATGTCCCTTCCATGGAACAACTTCTACAGACCGTATCGGGAGTGCATATATTCTCGCTTCTAGACAATTTCTAAGGATACAACCATGTGCTAGTATCAGAAGAGAAAAAATTGATAACAACCTTCCGAAGTAAATGGTGAACATTTTCCTACAAGCGCATGCCATTTGGGCTAATCAATGTGGAAGCTAATTTCCAAAGAGCCATGGATGTGTAATTTTTCGGTTTGATTAACAAATGTGTAGTGGTATACCTAGATGATGTTATTGTTTACTCCAAGGACATGAATGGTCATATTACCCATCTCACCCAAATTTTTGAAAGATGCCAAAAGTATGGGATATCCTTAAACCCAAAAAAGACTATATTTGGAATAGAGGAAGGAAAAATGTTAGGTGACATAATTTCTAGGGATGGTATTGATATCAATCCTGAACGCATAAAAACATTTTCGCAACTTTCGCTACCTCATAACAAAAAGGCTATGCAATCTTTTTTTGGAAGGATTAATTTTGTAAGAAATTTCACTCCATATTTTGCAGAGACAATTAAACCCTTGTAGAGAATGATACACAAGGATTTTGATTTTAAATGGATTGATGAGGGAAAACAAGATTTTGGAAACATTAAGACTACCATACCGCAAGCCCTTGTACTACACAACCCTGATTTCAACAAAGAATTTTATCTCTATACTTTCACTTCAGATCAATCATTGGCTACATTCCTTACTCAAAAGGATGATGAAAACAACAAGGCACATGTATCCTTCATGATCACTAACTTACAAGGACTAGAGATTAATTACCCATCCATTGAAAAACAAGCCTACGCTGTCTATAAAGCAGTAAAACACTTTAGGCCTTACATCCTCAAGAATCATACTAAGGTTATAATGCCTCATCCAACCATTAGGTCACTATTCAAGAAACAAGAAATTGGGGAAAGAAGAGGAAATTAGATAGATGTCATCCAAGAATTTGATCTTGGAATTAAACCAACAATAATTGTCAATTGTAGGGGACTATGCAAACTGGTTGCGGAATCCCAAGATCTAGTAGAAAATAGGGATTCATGTTGGGACAACAAGTTCACTTTATGGTGTGGTGAATTATTGTACATCCCACCCACACAAGACTCTTGGTATGTTGACCTATATTATTTTCTCCATCACGATACCTGCCCTGAATACCTAAAACCAAGAGAGAGAAGAGAAATCAAACTAAAATATGTTGGATATCGTCTTATTAACTGAATACTTTTCTTCTTAAATTATGATGGCATTTTGCTAATATGTCTCGAAAAGGAAGATGTTGAAAGGGTGATGAAGGAAATCCACGACGGTCCTGCAGGGGGCCATTTAACAGGGAAGACTACGTCCCATAAGATTTTGAGGGCATGATATTATTGGCCAATTTTGTTTAGAGACGCTCACGCATATGTTAGGAGGTGCAAAGTTTGTCAGACGAGCACTGGGAAGAAAAAGAGAGTGACCATTCCACTACAACTAGTGTCAATTTCTAGGCCATTTGAACAATGGGGAATATATGTAATAGGAGAGATAAAACCAAACTCGTCCAAACAACATAAGTACATGCTAACTACTACCGATTATTTCACATGATGGTCATAATCTATTCCCCTTACCCATGTTAATGAGAAGGTGGTAATACAATTTCTTGAACAACACATCATGACAAGGTTTGGGGTGCCTTCGGTCTTGGTATTTGATAACGCTGCATATTTTTCTTCTACTCTCTTGACTACATTTTCATTATATACATATATTATATTGAAGTATTCTACCAACTACTATCCATAGGAAAATGGTTTTTCCTAGTCTACCAATAAAAAAATAATAAGGATTCTTAAGAAGACAATCATATAGAATCATCGAAATTGGCATAATGCTTTACATAATGCTCTATGGGATGATAGGGTAACCCCCAAAGAGGCCCAATAGGATTCCCCTTATTTTTTGGTGTACGGAAAAGACGCCATCTTTCCAACCAGCCTATATCTCCCATCCTTGCAACTCTCCCAGTCCTCAAGAGGACATCCCTCATCCAGTATGCAATAGAGAATTGATACCCTAGTCCTTATGATTGAGAATGAACGAGAATAAGATAGAAGGAAGTTTGTGGCCCATCAACAAATGGTCAAAAAATGGTTTGATAAACACAAGGCAGGCGATAAAAACTTTGAAGTAAGGGACTTGGTTCTTAAGTGGGATAAAATCAACGAGCCAAAGGGGAAACATTCGAAATTCCAAAATATGTGGCTTGGACCTTTTCAAGTTGCTGAGAAAATTGGGGTAGGCACTTACCATATGAAAAAAATTAGGGGTGAACTCAAATCTCTTCCCATCAATGGTCAAGGCCTAAAGTGTTTCTTTTCATGAGTTGTATCCAAGACAACTTCCTGTATTATAGTTTACCTTTACTGCTTTTTAATTTTGTTTTGAGTGACAAGTTTGATGTTTTCAATTTTCTTTCCTTTGGTTTTCTTTGTTTGGTGTGATCTGATTTATTTTTTATTTTTAGTTTTTGATATATCACAATTTAGGTGTGTTCTTTGCCAAAACGGTGGTGCAATATGCTGAAGCTAGATTCTTATCTCTCAGTTTTAAATTTCGCAGAATAATCGAGAGAAGGTTTATTGGTCAAAGGCTTCAACGCATGGGTAACTCACGCTTATATATATAGATTTCTTAAGGATAAAACATGAAGACTTCCTCGTGGTCTATGAATATCGAGGGAAATGGAACATAGGAGAGTGTGAATACTACCCTAAGCAGAGAGGAGTTAGTTCTCATATTGCTTAGGAAATACTAGGAAAGGATAAAAGGTATATGGTTTTGATCCTTCACTAGAAAAAAAATATCCTACTCCTTGGTGCATTCCTGACACGTATGAAATAAACATGAATATGAAATAACAAGTCGTAATGTATGATCAGGAGGGTATTGATCCAGAAAGATCTTTTAATGACCGTGGTTGAGTTATTAATTGCATGTGTTAATTAACCATTTATGAAGCTGAATGAAAGAGGATGAAGATGAGAGAATATATCATAGCCATAATACATAATACAGATCTGAAATGAAGCAATAAGAACAACAAACCATAACAAGAGAAGTGATAACGGAGTTCGGCACAAAATCGCCTACGTCTCCGGGCCTTTGTCTCAATGGGGGATGCTTCTTTATTTCGGTTCAAATCTCAAAAGTACATCACAATAGTGCCATTAAGATACACGATTGATATGGTCATGTTCTTCCAAATATCTAGAACCCAACAGAAGAAATGACATGCAAAACGGATGACCAGAGCTCCCAGAAATGGCCCACAAGCGTCTGCTCCTCAACAGCTTCCCTGCATAAAAATGGCTTTGGCTTGGCTTCCCTTCAACATAAATCTACTCTGACTGTCCTCCATGGCCTCAAATAGGCCTGGTTTTTATAGATCTGAAGTTGGTTATCATTCCCTAACTTCCTCCCAAAATCTGGGCTCAAAAAGAGTCCAAAATCTCCCAAAAATGACCAAAATCCATTAAATCTGTTGATAAAATCACTGAAAAAATCATTTTCCAATGTCAAAAATCCATTTTTTTGGCAAATATCAGGCTAAGCCCCCTAATATGGGTGCTATCTCTAGGATCTGGGTGCATGTGCATGTGATCTGGACCTTAAAAAGGGTGCACTAAGTGGGCTAAGCTCCTTTTGGAGTGTGCCCCCCCTGGTCTCATGGGATTTTCCCAAGATCCTTGGGCTAAGATTATCCTTTGGGTGCACCCATGAGGAGAGAACCCTCCTTTTCTGGGTTGTGGTCATGTGTAAGAGTTAAACCATGGGCTGGGGCTTAGCCCCGGCCCCCATTTTTGCCCCTTTTCACTTTATTGCACTTTATTTAAAATAAAGTGAGCTTGGTATTACAAGTACCAGCAAGGGCGCATTGGTAAGGGAGTTTGGCTAAGTCTTGGGCTGACCCAAGAGGTCATGGGATCAAGTCCCATGAGCTCCATAACATTTTTTCCACCAACCATTAACCAATACCATGGTTCCACGTGCCAGCCCATGATTGGACCACGTGGCACCCAACCATTTGCCAAACAAATGCCACTTGTCAACTGTTGGTTGGATCCCTATCACTGACCAATCACCTTCTACTAGACCTATTGACTTTTTCCCTGTTTGGGAAAATGGTCAGAGTATGATAACTCTCGCATACAATGTCCGTTTGAGAAAGTAAATATATGGCCGAAATCGGGAGAATGAGATGGACGCAATGGCATTGGTTTCGTCAAATTCTGAGCACTTTCATTTTAAGCCTTTTTTAGCCCTGTCAGGCTCCTGGATCTGATTCTGGATCACACCTCCCCACTAAAGGATCTTTTGGTCCCCAAAAGGTTGTTGACCAGTCAACAAGCTTGGGATAGGCCACCCAGCTTGTCCTCTATCTCAGAATTCTATCCTGTGCACCTATCTCATCAAGATCAACTATAACACAATCATGACAACTAACAGTATATTGTTATCCATTTGAACCCTGTTACATCTTATTGAAGCCACTATCATCCATGTAGACATCATTACTAATGAAAACATCAAAAAGACGACTACAAATGAGCTGATATACTTGAAATATTTGCACGACATGAACTTATCTTGAAGCAACTTATGATTGATTTTCCATTCAACAATCATTTCTTGTTCTTGCTTAAGATCGATTACTTCATTTGGAACAATTATTGGTTTGTTACTTTCTTGCACTACCTTCTTTAATTGTTCCATTTTTTGAAGTGTTTTATTTGCCTTAACATGATGAGCATGAACCACATAATCTTGACCTGCTTTGGTTAATTGATATTGATGCTTTGTCCTGTAGAAGATTGCCTTACGATCCTATAAATATGGACTACCTAAGACCATTCCACATTCTCTTAACGACACTACATCACATGTTACCTCATCCACATACTTAGATGAAATTGAAAATTTGATTGTGCATTGCTTTGTTATGTGCATTTGATGATGATTGCTTATCCATTTAAGTGTGTAAGGCTTATGATGTACTTGTGTTTTTAACCCCAATTGCTTAACCAATTCTTCTGAGATTAGATTAGATTGATATCCACTGTCGATTACTGTGTCTATCTTAGTGTGTTGCATGATTACCCTTATATGAAACAAGTTTCTTCTACAATCAATGCCTTCACCAATTTTACCTGTCATACCAACCAATGAGATCTTTGATTCATCACCTTAATCCGATCCCAAGTTTGTGGGTCTTGTTGTCGTTGCCACTATTTGCATTCCCTTATTTTCCTTGAACCACTTTGGCCTTTTCTCGGGATGCAACTGCTAACATCTGTCCTCATCATGTCCCTCTTTCTTGCAATGCTTGCAAGAGGGCTTCCATTCCTTCCTCGTCATTGCATTTGAATTCTTGCCATGCCATTTCCTCTTGTCCTCTTTCCTTGAAGACGATTCCCCTGATACACCTACTTTCCCTGCTTCAATGTATGTAGCTTGAACAGAAACCTCATCAAGGTTAGTGGGGCCAAACATGAATACAATGTTTCTAATATGTGTAGGTAAAACTCCTATATACTTCATAGGAGTTTCTTGTGTATGTAATGGGATATCTAACATCAATGCCATTTTACAAAATCTATCTATATACTCTTGCACTATTTGTCCTTTTCTTAGTTTTAAAGATTGCCATTCAATTAATGTTTTTTCTTTATAACCCAAAGGATAGAATTTTTTCCTAAGTGCAAAAATGAAGCTTTTCCATGATGGAAATACATTACCCACTTGTTGCATTCCATTTTGCAACTTGCTTTGCCACCATATGAGAGTTGTACCTGCAAGTCTCAAAGATGTCAACTTGATTTGTGTGGCCTCATCCTTGATCTGTTGCACACTACAATAAACCTCCATCTTCCTGATCCAATTGTCAAGTTTCTCTGCATTTACTTCACCATCATATATGGGTAACTCAAATTTAACATCAAGTTTTAACAATGGCATTTCATTCTTATGCTTATGAACATGTTTCTTTGCATTAGATTT